>CASGGR010000026.1:0-42500 GCA_949318235.1 Ecdyonurus torrentis | reverse complement strand
TACCTACCTACCTACCTACCTACCTACCTACCTACCTACCTACCTACCTACCTACCTACCTACCTACCTACCTACCTACCTACCTACCTACCTACCTACCTACCTACCTACCTACCTACCTACCTACCTACCTACCTACCTACCTACCTACCTACCTACCTACCTACCTACCTACCTACCTACCTACCTACCTACCTACCTACCTACCTACCTACCTACCTACCTACCTACCTACCTACCTACCTACCTACCTACCTACCTACCTACCTACCTACCTACCTACCTACCTACCTACCTACCTACCTACCTACCTACCTACCTACCTACCTACCTACCTACCTACCTACCTACCTACCTACCTACCTACCTACCTACCTACCTACCTACCTACCTACCTACCTACCTACCTACCTACCTACCTACCTACCTACCTACCTACCTACCTACCTACCTACCTACCTACCTACCTACCTACCTACCTACCTACCTACCTACCTACCTACCTACCTACCTACCTACCTACCTACCTACTTACCTAATTTTAGAGGCTAATGTAATAGAGGTAAATGTTTTAGCGTAATGACACCGAGATTTGGCCAGCATGCTGTGAAATTGGAATGATTCCGGCAGCCTTCGATGATTTGGCTGAAATGAAATGTTTTAATCAGCTGTTAAAAAAAGGTTTTATTTATTTCTTTTTTTCCATATTTTCTTTAAATTAGCTAGAACGTTTAAAAAACATTTGAAATAGTCAGAGATGATGCAGTATTATCGCATATTAATTTTTGAATTTAAAAAGCTTTTAAAATAAAAAGTAATAATACTAATTTAAATAAGTATATTATTACTATCATTTTTAAAAGAAATAAAAGACTATACATTGTGATTGAAGTTGTGGAGTAAAAAAAAAACAAAAAAAAAAACAGATGTTGTGTGTAAATATATTAAATTCTTCTTTCCAGGGACCGGAACTGCCTTTAACATTTTCAGTTTATAAGAAACGGTTTTTGAAAAGCCGTCCTTAAAGGGTGGTTCTTTGGAACCGCTTCCGAGAACGAGTTCTGAATAGTTGGAGCTTAAAACTGGTTCTAAAATGCCAGTTCTTAAAAACCGGTTCCCAGAACTGATACTGAAAAACGGTTCTTATGAAACTGTTTTTGAAACGCAGTTTTTTAAGAATTAATATACCAGAACAGCTTTCAGAAAAGCAGTTCTTTAGTTCTTCGAACCGCAGAACCGTTTCCGGTCCCTACCAGGACCCGGAAACGTCTTTAATATTTTCATTTGTCAAGAACCGTAGTTCCGAGACATGTTGTTCGTAAGTACCGTGGTTCCATGACTTGCGGTTCTTAACAACCAGTGCTTGAGCAGCGGTTCTCAATTGGCGGTACTTTGAAACCGGTTCCAAAAAGGTGGTTCTTAAAAAATAATTCCCACAACTAGTTTTGAATAAAAAAGTGGTGATTAAGAAACAATTTTTTTAAAAGTTGGGTGTTCTCAAGAACCGGTCCCCAGAACCACTTCGAAAAAAAAAGTTTTTTGGAATTGGTCTTCAGAACCGCTTCAAAAAAATTCTTTGTAATGATTTCGGTCCCTGTATTCTTCTAATGTTTATGTTAGTAGGGTACTGATTATATATTAAAAAATAATATATTGTTTTGCGTCTAAATTTGGTATCATTGTGTAGCTTAGGTGCACACCTAGCCGTGATAAAAGTTGCATGATTTACGAATATCCCAAAAAACTTTTATTAATTAAACATTGAACTTAAAATTCAAAAAAATTGTTTAGAATTAATTTGCACAGTAAACCCCCAAAATTTTTATATACTTCAAATTGTCTCATTCTTCAAAGTTTAAAAATTCAGTTTTAAGGAGAAAAGTTTAATTCTAATAGCCGACGTCAGTATCCAAGTACCTTAAGTATTATTTGGTGTGGATTGGTGAAGTCACGTGATATTTCAGCTGATAAACAAGAAATCTCTTTGAAGATGAATCACGTGGACGTGTATGTAGAACGAACTTTCATGTCTTGCACATCTGGGAACTTCCTTTCTAAAGACATGTTCTTACCTGACAATCCATACAATGAAGAGCCGTGTACTGTACTGAAGAAAGATGGCGATGCTTCTTTTGGTTTTGAAGATTGCAGCTGTAGCGCAACACATCATGTGCTGTGTGAGGTATTATACAACAAAACTGATCAAAATCTTGAGTAAGATCTTGCAAGATATTGAGCAATATCTGGAACAAAATATACAGTATTTTATCCTAAACAATCTTGAGTTATTTTTTGTTTGAACCTTGCAAGAATTTTTATCTTTTGTATGAACGATATAATTGTGCAAATATATTACGTTGCATTAACTTGGTATATTTTACAACATAATACAGATCGTTCAATAAACTGCACACAACTCTTAAGCCAGCGTCGTAATACTCCCTTTGTTAAATACATCTAATCTCTACGTCACCATTTCTTCAAGATGTGAATTTTGACTCTTATTTACGATTTATTAGTAGTTACAATTTCCCTTCGTACGTTTTATTAAATGATAATTAGAGACCGGATTTAATGGATTTTTTTTTTTTGAAAAAGGGTAACAAAAATGGTAACATTTTGGGCCTAAAACTAGTACAAAAATGGTAACAAATGGTATAAAAATCGAAAAAATGCTAAAAATAATGAAAATTGTAAAACGTTTAAATTAGCGTAAAAACTGTTAATAAGCCATTTCTATCGTTTTTTTTTTGGTAGAGTTTATCATTGGACAAAGAGAGAAATTAAAAATAAAATTTATATTTTGAAACTTGTTATTTCATTGCTTTTGCTTCTAATTTTTTAAGATCATTTTGGTTTTGAGCTAAAACAATTAAACCGTTCACTTTAGCCAAAGTAAAAACCAAATAACAATATTTATAACTTACAATTTGCACAACTAAAGCATATTAAAATAAGTGTTTTAAAGCTGTTTGAAAGAAAGACGCGCTACAATAATAAAAAAGTTATATAGATTAATACAATCCTAGAAAATTATCTCGCAGTGGGGAAAAAAATTTATATATAGACTGCGCGCCTGTAAAGTATGCAACTTTAAGGAATAAAAAAAAAATTAAAGAAGTAAATGTGGACCTATAATATTTAATAGTGACGTAAATTTTGCGCAAAATAAAAGATTTTTTTTTCAAATACTATTTAAATATGAGGAGTTTAACACGTTTTAATTGAATTGAATTTGTTAAATTTATTTGTTTACGTCGACGGCAATCTCGTATTCATAAACAAATGAGAACAAAAATTATTAAAAAATTCTTTGTAATTTGCACAGTGATAGAAACTTAAATTTTTGGCCTTATTGAAACTTGTTATTACAACAAAACTTCACGTAGTTTTAGATATTCAATTAAGATAGCATTTACTTAATTAAATTTATTTATTACTTTATTTTTATTATATCGCACGCGATTCTAGAAGAATTGTCATAAGAGAGGACGCGATGTATAGATAACAATTTAGAATCATTACCTATTTTTTGCAGAAAATTTATTATTTTTTGACGCCGCCTTAACGAAAGTTCGTATAACGGGTTTTACTTATACTTTTATACTTGAAAATTTCAGCGGGACTGGTTAAGTGGGTAGGTGACCGACTGATATCTCGCAAACTAGGTACTTAAAATTAAAGTTTAAAATTAAGTTATGTCAATCATGGGAAATAACGATCAATTATTTAAGTTATTACACTTAAAAAATAACATGTAAATGTAGAAATTTAAATTTCAGTCAAATTAGAAACTTTTTTTCAATTAAAAATATCATTTAAATTTTTGTTGGTATAAAAAAATGTATTTTAATATTTTAGTTAATTTTATACTAAAGTTATCGTGTTTCTTTTTTTGGAAATAAATCATGTACAAAAAATTATTGGGAAAATATAATTCTGCATTTAGTGATTTCCAGTCCAATAGGTCAGTCCCTCCACCGTTTTAAATTATTTCTCTATAACGAAATTTTGCTATATCAAGGTTTTACTGTTGTAGCTTTTCTTCATCTAAAAAAATCAATAAGGAAAATAAATCAGAAAAGTTAAAAACTATATAGGCGGATTTTTTATTTTATTTTTATTATTAACTAATATATTTTTTTTCTACATTTTGTATCATTCGAGAAACAATCTCTTATTTGCTTGTGTAAAAACTTGACTTCTAACTAAAATGCTCGACAGGTGAGACGGCTCGTCTTGTAGTTCGATACATGCCTATCGAGAATGTTTAAATGACATGAGGCACTTTCTTATTTTATTCGGAAGTCAAATTCTTACACAAGCAAAATACATAAATATGTCCGCAAATTAATCATTTTAATTTTTTTTTATATGCAGAAAAATATAAAGTAATTTTCAACTATATAAAAATTATTTCTAAATTCTGAGAACTGACTCAATTTTTTGTGAAGTTTATAGAAGAAACCCTTAATACACAGAAAAACAGATTTATTATAGGGCAATTATTAATCGGGCAATTACCTGCATTTTAAATACTCATATCACGTGCTTTGCTTGTCATGACATGTCAAGTGAGTAACCAATCTTAACTACTTGTCATACTGCACTACCTTTGTTATAATGTTTTCATCCCTCCTTGCTTGACTCTATCAATCATAATCATACAATCGAAACCACAATCCTTCTATAGTACCACAAATATGACAAAAGCGTGGACATTTTAAATCTTTTATCCCAATTATCTGATCAAATTTACTAATTATAGGAAACAAAAACAAAGCTTCAAATTGATCGTGGCGATGTGAGCTAATAAAAAGCTCCGCAGCCAAAACAAAAGGCTATATAAATCTAGCTTTGTAAAACCAACCAACCTACACAGATTAACTACGCAGAACTCTTGAGCCAGCATATTATGCTAAACATGCAACTCGCTTTTTATCGTCCAAAACAAACAAGATTGACCAATGAATTTGTCTTATTTTGTTGGTCAGCCAATCACTGTTAATGAGATTCAATACATTTTAAATAAACTCATATCGTAAGCTAAAATAGCTATTCTTAATAATCTGTTAAAATGCGCATTATTATTTCTAACCATAATAACATAAAATTGATAAACTTAAATAAGCTAGGATTTTTAGGTGAAGTAATGCACCAAAGATGAAGTGTACATGAAGTTAAGCCCAATGTTTAAATATGTCATAAGAAAGAACAAAAAAAGTAGATAAACTTAACATAGGCAATAACCTGCAAAACAAACGTTTTATTTAATAAAAGAAGAAGCAAAAAAGTTAAATCCTCAACCCTTTTCTGACTGTGATGTTATTTGATTATATTTGCTTTTCAATTGACTTGTGCATTTCATGCGGCTGCTACGAATTAAAAAAATTTAACGGACAATGGCTGCCTTTTGGCAAAAAGATCGTCTGAAATCCAGAAGAAAATCGAAAATCAGAAAAAAACAAATGACGTCACAGTCGGCAAAGGGTTGAGAATTGAAATTTTTTATATCTTTTTTAATTACATAAAATGTCGATTTTGTAGGCATAATTGCCTGTGCTAAGTTTATCTACTAATTTTTCTCCTTTAAATGACGTATTCAAACTTAGGGGATAACTTCGTTTAGACTTCTTTATTTTTAGAGTGCATACAATATTAATAATACTGGATGTATTTTTAAAGCGTTGACTTGCTATTTGTTATTGTTTCAGGCTCCATACAACGTTTATGATTATCACAGTGACACGCAAAAATCAAGGAAATGGCATGAGGTGAGCCACATAAGATTTGAAATATTAATATTTGGAAGTTAACGAGAAATAATAGTAATGATGCTCTATTTTACATACTACATACACACTAAAAAATAGGCATATAGAGTGAACGTCGTATACGTTGAAAACGCTTACATGTGACGTCAGAAACGTTTATAATCAACGCTTCCCTCGTGGTGGCTTTCTGAAACAATATATTGGACCCCCTCTTTAAGAGCAATGCTTATTTTAATGTCATTTAAACAGTAATAATGCACTCCGTATACCCAAAATAACACTAACCATTAATTACTATTGTAGAAATACAATTATTGCTTCTATATACTCTCGTTCTATCTCATCCTCTCTCTCTAAAATAGGCATTATGCTTACCGCATTCTTCTTATGTTCGAAGGTTTAACCACTTTTAGTAGGCCTGTGATGGCATAGAGATAAAACCGCTTTTGCGGAGATGCCCAAAGTCACTGCGACAGCCAATCTTGGCGGTGGATTCCAACGTCTTACAAAATCGTTAAATAAAAATATTGATCTACTGAGGAGGTTATTTATAGATTCAACAATAATAGCTGACTTGTGTAGGCATGTTCTGACATTATTTTTATGTTTTGACAATTTGTATAATTTGCACTATGATTTTTTGAAGTGATCCTTTTAAACATGGGTTTAGATAGGACTATGTGAAGCAAAAAACAGCTATTGGTAAATTGACTGTAACACCTTTATATTTGTTATAGCCTTACTGAAACTGCTTCAATCACATACATCACTCGCGCGCTACTTGTTTTATATTCTTACTCTCTCGTTTACACCATGTTTATACAATATAATTGATAATAATCATAATGCATGAATTATTAAGGGTACGTTCCTTGCTTCTTTCGTCCAGCTGCTGCACTCGCGCAAAGGAGTTTGGGGGTTCTTGATGTTGGAGAAAAGCGTCTCTACAGTTGAAAATTTTAATTGAATTTTAATTTTAAACCTTAGTTATTTTTATAAATCAACGGTTAATGTGAAATTTAACATTAGCGTTGAGTATTCAATACAATTAGAGTTGACATTTTAAACGTTAATTGTTTTCGTTTATTACCGTTGAAATAACAACTAATCCGTCGTTGAAATCAGAACTATTCTGTCGATTATTAACGAAATATTGTAGTGTGTAAAAGATAAGGACACGCTTGACCAATTGAACCTACCGCGAAATTTAAAATGAACGTCCAAGCCAATTAGCGCATGAGTTGTAGGTCCCATGATCAAATGTGTCCAATAACAATTCCGCTAATACTAACATGAAACCCGCTGTTGTCAATGACTGTTTATGTTTATTAAAAATGCGGAAGAAGAAGTGATCGGAAAAGGAAACCACGTGACGCTAAAAGTGGGAGAAAGTTGGTACCAGCAGCAAGCTATAGGCCTAAGCTACCTCCCACTTTTACCGACACGTAGTTTCCTATTCCAGCACTTCTCTTTCCGCATTTTGAGTAAAAATAAGCAGTCCCTATTTTATATGAAGTAACTTAGTTTATTTACAGCCGTTTAAAAAAAAAAGGATTTTCTCTCTATTTTAATTTAAATATGGGTATTCTAATCTCTCTTTCTTTCTTTTATAAATATTTGTGATGATTAATTGATAGAAATATCTAAAAGTGCATAATTTTTATGAAGTCTCTTATAGCCAAAGACTAACTAAAACAACAAATACGAAAAGGGATCTACAAAACTGTTGACATGTTTTACCAGCATGATTTTGTTGCCCCACAAGAGACCAAAAAATACTGTAAAGTTTGCAATTTGCGTGATTATTCATGTTTACGAAGTTACAAACATGCAAAAATTGTATGAAAATGTGTTGCAGGTTGCATAAATTGACATTTCTGATCACTGCTAAGGGGCTACTGTTAGAATTTGAGACAAACAATTTTGGAAAACCCAATGAATTGTTTTGTGAAATAAATGCTTAAATTTTTCTTTATTCTATTCCTTAAATATAAATTTATAAAATTTAATGAAATACGAGAAGAATAGGTAGTTATTGAGAAAAAATGTCCTAAAAATTTGTTAAAAGATGTAAAAAACAGTTGTTATGTTCTTCGTTTCAGAACATAAAGAAGATTGAACTTGCTCCAACAACAACTCCAGCAACAAAAGTAAACATCACATCACAAAAGTCCCTCAAAGTTACTAGCAAATCCAACATCACCCTTCCAATGACAAGCGTGAAAAACAAAATCATTCAATCTCCACAATTGTCAAAAACACGACCAAATAAATAAATAAATTTTGAATTTTTTTTATTTAAAACCTTCTTAACTTACTTTTTTACTATTTAGAATATTAGATTTGTAATTATCATGCATAAGAAACCACCACGCTGATTTTGTAATTATTTTCATTTATTTTCCTTTTTGCAATTATATCTCATATATGAGGTTCCAATGTACTGATGAGGTCGTGATTGGAGTAAAGAACTTGAGATAGGAGATTAACTTTATCATGTGGATAGAGCGGTAAGACTGTAATTTGCGGTGGTACATTGTGACGTCAGAAACGTGATATAACCGCAAAAAAAATTAACACAACGAAATACATACAAAATGAACGTGTTAATGTCTAAATCATGAATAATAAGGAATGTAATAATGAATCTAGTATATTAAACGATAAAAAAGTAACTTGACAAGGCATTTAATTATATAAATATCGATTAAATCAATAACTTTTCATCAAAAAATTACTTTGAAAATTTTGAACTTAGCTTAGATTCCAAATTTCTATTTTTCAATACAAATAAATGCTTGAACTGCTAAACAGGCAATTTGCACTTTCACACCATTGTGAAACAATAAAAAATTCGTTGAAAAGCTTGTACAGTTTTTGCAAAGCTTTAAGAACTGTAGAATTAAAGGTTATGACGTCACTAAACGTTGACAATCTAACAATGAAAACGTAAATGACGTCACAAGCGTTAGAATCATAATTAATTAACATTAAAAATATTCGTAACAAATCTACAATTTTTCTATAGGGTGGTTTTATCCATTTTAAAGTCTACGCCATAATTGAGTACTAAATAACATTGGCCAGTATAGGAAATTTGCACAGTTTGCCAGTTTATAAATAATTAGCAAGTTTAGTGAGTTAGTTGAATTAGTTGAATTAGTCAGTAGTGGTGCACTTTCCTAAGGGAACGTTACACTTTGGTAAATCCTATAGTAGCTGTGTCTATGAGCACACTGGTGCACCAAATCTTACGTATTTTTGTTGTACTTACCAGCAACTAACGTGTAACGCCTTGTTTTGAAACGGAGGTGCCACTAGAGTTAGTACCTCAAGCATGGAATAGAAATATTATTGACCAAAAAATAAGTAATTTTTAAAAAATGCAACCCGAAACTAAGTTTATCCTATGCTGAACATGTCATTCATTGTTTAAAAACCGCATAAAAAACACTCAGAATGACGTCATGCGTGCTATTTTATCCCAACAATTGTGACGTACATCAACATTTCTCTTGTTTAAATATCAAAGTTTAGTGACGTCATAACTGTTGCTTCCACAATACTTAAAGTGATACAATACGGTGTATAAGGTTTTGAAGGTTTATTTTTAAGTAGGGTTGAATGCAGATTATCCTTCTTGTCACGAGAGCATCTTTAATTTTTACACATTAAACCCCAAATATAAGGCACGTATTTATATAAAAATTTGCAAAATTATAACTATAATTTAACTAGAAATTTTCTATAAATTTTAATGATTACATCAGACAAAATTACATTATAATGTTATATTGTAAAGACAAATAAAATAAAAGCTTATTAAAAAAAATTATTATTATGTTAAAATAACTAAAATATAAATATCTAAATTTATTTAAATAATTCCAACTGCCAATAAGTGGTCCATTCTTTAAAAGCTACTTAACCCTAAAAGAATAATTTTTCTAACTTTCTAAAACATCTTACTAATTATCAGTTATTTAACTAATATTTGTAGTTAGAAATTAAATGTTTTTTTATTAATTTTTTTTAATTATTACCTGTTACTTATAAATGATATACATTGGTAGCTCTGTGTTGTTAGTGTTTACCTAAAAATACTTCTGAAGTTCATTTTTTTTAAATGACCAATTTCAACACCAATTTATATAAATAAATAAATATATAAATAAATTAATTAATATATATATATATATATATATATATATATATATATATATATATATATATATATATATATATATATATATATATATATATATATATATATATATATATATATATATATATATATATATATATAGAGGGTGTCCATAAAGTCTCTGAGGGTGTTTAGACGTTAATAAAACACATAAGGCTTAACGTAAAATAAACTTTTTATACATAAAATTAAAGCTTGAATTATGACAATTTTGAAAATCATAATATAACTGCAATCAGATGATTATTAATCTTGCTGCATCAAAAACCACAAAAAAGAGAAAAATGGCGTCCGATTTGCACATTTTAATGCTTGCATTATCTGAAAAAACACATACAGATTCAAAATTTGTAAGTTTTCACGCAAGTTTTCTGAAACATAACCTCACGGTCTATCAACATACACCCATTGGTAGCACAACACACGTCGAGACGAACCTCTAGCTCGCGCGACACGTTACGGAGAGTCTGAGGAGTGATGGCCTCGATAGCGGCGGTGTTATGCTGCTTGAACTTACGCATGTCACGTATTTTCGTCTTGAAGACCTGGTCCTTGACGTAGCCGCAGAGACAAAAGTCGGGTGGCGTGAGATCAGAAGACCTGCAAGCCCATGCCATGGGTCCACCATGACGTAGCCATCTGCTCAAAAACACCTAATCCAGCTCGTCTATGACAACGTGCGCCCAATGTGGGAGCGCGCCGTCCTGCTGAAAAATGAGCTCGTAACCCCACTCCGTCTGGGCCTGCAGCAGCTAAGGGATGGCGTAATTTTCAAGCATGTTCAGGTAGTTGTTCCAGTGGACAGTTGGCTCGTGAAAGAAGAACGGGCCGATCACACAAACCTACAGGACTGCGCACCAAATAATTACCTTGGGACTGTCACGTTCGAACGTACGAGCTGTGTCTGGATGTTCAGTGCTCTAGAAACACACGTTCTTTTATTTTTTACTTTATCACAACAAGCAATGCACTCGTCTCCTGATCTAACGCCACCCGACTTTTATCTCGGGGGCTACGTCAAGGACCACGTCTTCAAGACGAAAATGCGTGACATGCGTGAGTTTAAGCAGCATTTAACCGCCGCTATCGAGGCCATCACTCCTCAGACTCTCCGCAACGTGTCGCCCGATCTAGATGTTTGTCTCGACGTGTGTCGTGCTATACCAATGGGCGCATGTTGACAGGCCTTGAGGTAATGTTTCAAAAAACTCGAGTGAAACCTTACAAATTTTAAATCTGTATGTGTTTTTTCAGATGATGCAAGCGTTAAAATGTGCAATTTGGACGACAATTTTCTCTTTTTTTTGCGTTTTTTGATGCTGCAAGATTAATAAATATCTGATTGCATTTAGGTTTTGATTTTCAAGATTGTCATAATTGAAGCTTTAATTTGATGTATAAAAAGTTTATTTTACGTTGAGCCTTATGTGTTTTATTAACGTCTAAACACCCTCAGAGACTCTGGACTATATATATCATACTATATATGGACGAATCATATAAATGCAAATAAAGCCAAACAGTTAAAAGGAAGTCAGCGGCCGGAATCAAACCGACAACCTTTGGATTTGCGCTCCACAGCTCTGACCATTGAGCTACGCGGCCATCATAATCAACCATGATTCTCTACTTGCATTTACACAATTCTATGACGACAAACTGTCGCCTATTCGCTGCCTGAGAGGCACCTGTTTTTTCAAACCAGCCTCTCTTTAAACAGCTGGTCCCTTCTTGCGAAGGGAAATTTACCCGTGCGGCGGGATTTATGTGTTTTTTTAACTTCAAATGATATAGTTTTCCTTACTACACATAAGTGTAGTTCAGACGTCACGCGATGGCGATATATATATGTGTAGTAAGATAAACTATATCATTTGAAGTTTAAAAACACATAAATCCCGCCGCACGGGTAAATTTCCCCTCGCAAGAGGGGCCCCCTCGCAAGAGGGGACCAGCTGTTTAAAGAGAGGCTGGTTTAAAAAAACAGGTGCCTCTCAAGCAGCGAATAGGCGACAGTTTGTCGTCATAAAATTGTGTAAATGCAAGTAGAGAATTATGGTTAATTTGGATGGCCGCGTAGCTCAATGGTCAGAGCAGTGGAGCGCAAATCCAAAGGTTGTCGGTTGGATTCCGGCCGCTGACTTCCTTTTAACTGTTTGGATTTATTTGCATTTATATGATTCGTTTCAGATGGTGTTATAGTGCAAGATAAATATTTTCAAATATTTATATATTGATATATATATCGCCATCTTGTGGAGTCTTAACTACACTTATGTGTAGTAAGGAAAACTATATCATTTGAAGTTTAATATATATATATATATATATATATATATATATATATATATATATATATATATATATATTGTAAGGATATATATTGTATATATATATATATATATATATATATATATATATATATATATATATATATATATATATATTATATATAGTGCAAGATAAATATTTTTAAATATTTATATTTTGATATATATATAGGGTGTTTTTTTAAGTTTTACTATTTTAGAGGCTGATTTCACTATGTTATATTTTTACAATTGCAACTTGTTATATAACAAATTAAAGCACAAATTTTTACATTTTAAAAAAAAATTGCCAAAATAGTTATGACAAGTGGTTTTTATCCTAATCAGTAAATGGCATAAGTACTCAATTTTAAAGGAAAAAACTCTCGATTGTGCCAGATTTTGATGTAAACAAAGTCTGGATTGGCTGAGATCAACCCACACCTTGGGCACCGAGAACATCAGATCTCAATAAACCTGTTTTTCTTGTGGAACGTCAAAGACAATGTATTCCCAGTGCAAGATGTCCCAAAGTGGAAGCAACACCATCAGGATTACTGATTCTATCAAGGACATCACGGCTTCGACGCTCCGCAACGCGTGTGGCTTGAACTGCAGTTTCGACTTGACAACTGCCCGATTACTAAGTTTTAAGCTCTACTTTGCGTAAAAATCTCGTAATAATTGTTTTAAATCTGAAATTCATTAAAAGTTGATGTGTAGATTACACTTATATTTTTTATTGAGAACTTGATCAATTCAATTTTGCACATGTTAATCTTGAAGTTTTGTATCTTGTACATGTTAAGAGACGTAACCCAAAAAAAGTTACTGATTTTGAGGCATGTTTTTGGAAAACTGATTTGAGCAAAAAAAAAAAATTTGTATAGAGAATTGTTCCTTGGTTTATTATAAAGCTAAATAATGATATGCAATTGAAATTTACGACAACATCGCTACCCTAAAATACTACCTTAACTATATATAATTTTAATGTAAAACATAACAAATCCAGTCTATTTAATTATAATTTTCAACCTGATATAGATATACATTTTCGGGGTAAAGTGTGTTAACTATGGAAATATATAGTAATCCATACAACCTTGAAATGAAATTTGAAATGTTATAAAAGCACAATTTATATGCATTATAGCTGTAGTGTATAAGTTACGTAGAAAGAACTTTGATTGTGTACCTATGGTGCAATTTTCTACGCATATATGTATGTATATATATAAATATATATATATATATATATATATATATATATATATATATATATATATATAATATATATATATATATATATATATATATATATATATATATATATATATATTTATGTATATATATATATAGAGGTAAAAATGAGATTACACATGTGGGCACGATTTTTGGCCTCGAGAATTCGGGGGTACACGCTATGTACTCTCGATAAATAAAAAAACTATAAAATTATTATTAACAAATCAACGTTTTTGGAAAAAAACTATAAAATAAAGAAAGAAATGTAAATATTATTTGAAATACTCGTTCTAAATGATATTTTTATTGATTTTTCCAAAATATTATTTTTCTGTAATTTTATGCGCACTGAGGCACTTTAAAAGTGTATGTTTTGCAATTCGCATGTTTGGTTTCCTTTTGCTTTTGTAAATAATTGATTTGCTTAAATTTAAGTTCAGTTCAGTGCTCAGCTGCAATCGCGGTGCCGCGTTTTTGCAAAACTTATAAACAAGAAGGGAAGCAAGAAATTTTAAATAGTAATTATGGCTAAAAATACAATTAAAAATAAGTGATTTGTTTTTTATTAGTAAAAAACAAAAAGTCAGTTTTTAGGATGATGGAAACTTAAATACTACAGAAACAACATAAACAACAACAACAAATGATCCGAGTAGCCACATAAAAATAAAAGACTTGGAAAAAATGTAGAGTGCAATTTTAAAAAATAAATTTGAATTCTATAGCATTCTATGAATAAAAAACGTTTCTTAACATTAACACTGGAATAAGAAATATTTAAAATATTTTTCTAAATAATATCTAAATTATTAAAACCTCTCCATTTGAATTCTATCATAAAACATAGGTTTCAGTTTGACATCAATTTTAAATAAAAATTTTATGACGTGTGGAAATAATTACCACAAATTCAATATTTTATAATCACTTCTAATGGAGGTTATCGGTTTAGCGCGCAGGGAGATACTGGGAAAGCTAAGGGTTCCCTAATTTAACATTACGCTTATGGGAAAAATCACTTTATTGCAATTTTTTTGAAAACTATTCTTCTAATTTTAGAGAAATATAATTAAGAAATACTTAATTGACATACTATTACGTGTTTTAAGACAGAAATTTTTCAGAATTTTTCAAACCGAACACCTCCAATGATTTTTATTTTATAGCTCATCTGGGTTATTTAAATGTTTCTAATTGTGGTATATTGTTCAAAGTGAAAAAAAAGGAAAAGCATAAATAAAGAGTTTATAAAAGATGCCCAAAAATTATTTTACAATAAAAGTGTTATTTATTGCGCAAATTTACAAAAAGTACTAGATAAATGAAATAATTGATTAAAATTATATTTTGGAATTATTTTCTTTTCTAAAGAGTTTAAAATCAAAATATAACGTTGCAGACCAAAAATGAAAAAAGAACTGTGCTTTTTTATTTTTTTGCATTTTCTAGGGTCGCAGCTTTAAAAAAAATTAAAAACCTATAATCAGAGTTGTTGTCATTTTGGTGTTTTACATAAGAAATTTCATTCATTTACAATAAATTTGTTTCATATGATCAGTTTAACCCTTGTAGGAGCTCATGAGAAATACACTTTATAAGACGTTCCCTGTGCCAATTCTAACCCTACTTTTCCAAGCTTATTAAAAACACACATATAGACTTAGCTGTCTCTAACTTTTTCTGGTAATTGCTACATAAATGCTTTATAAAATTTTTATTTCAAAACATAATTTTCATTTTATGTATCTGTAAGGATATTTCATAAACAAAATTTTAGTATTTTGTATTGAAATACATAGTATTACATTGGCCGCGAAAGGTTTATCTTGCTTACTGCCAGGTATAACATACGCGTGCCATGGTTGAGTTCTTAGCGGGGGAGAAAAAGGTCGCACAGAGGATGGGGTAGAAAAAAAAACTAGAACATTTTACAACACTCTGGTATAAAAAAAACGTTCTATTGAATTGGGAGTTTTTACTCAACACTTACTTTTTACCTACATCATCCTTTTCTTTATACTTTATATGGAAATATATTTAAATTTATTATATTTTAATTTTGAAATCAAATTGATATAATTAACATTCTAGCTTATCATACAAAAAAATTGCTTGTAAATATTGTTTCCTAATTCAGATTAGAATGAAAGGACAAATATAATACACAAATAAAAAAATGTGCACGTATACATTACGTAAACATCAAAGTAAAATGTAATAACAATAGACCCGCATTTGATAGAAAAAAGACTGCTTGCATATATATATATTTTTATTTTGAAGTAAAATTATATTCTTTTTTGTATTTATAAAAAAATTAAGACCGAATTATATACTATTTTTCATTATTACCAACAAATTTTCTTTTTTGAACTATCACCCAAATTAGTATAAATAACTATACTTACCTCACTAACACACATACACACACAAAAAAACAACATAAATTAAATTTAATTTTTCGAGTAAACATTATCTGGCAGTATTATTTTAGAGCACAACTCCTACGGTGCATTTTAGTTCATTTTTCATCTAACCACGATCCTTATTTGGAAATTTTCGTGCTGCTGCGAATATAAATGAATCATACACGGAAAAAATAAATTATGTAATTACTGAATATGCTGTAACTTTGTCATTATAGCATAAATAATACAAAACCAGAATAAAATAAGTAATTATGCTGTTACACCATAATAGTCATGCTATGTAGCATACATTTCATGCAGAGTTTAGTATTGATTATGCTGTATAAAAAAAATTATCTGGAAAATGAAAAAGCATTATTATTACGTAGTTATTTTTGCGTGTACGATTATTTTTATATAGTGTGGATGTAACTCAAACTCAATAAAGCAAAAGAGTAAAGTAGACAATTAATAAAAATCTAAATGACAATTTTATTAACTTATAGATTTCAAAAATTAATTAACTGTTGTTCTATTAATATTATTAACATAATAATTAAAAAAAAGCCATAACCTAAAAGTGATTTATAAAGCATATTTATACTTTCTTTGTACATTAGTTTATTCTTCACAATGTAATCAGTACAAGTAATTACAAGTTGTAATCAGTACATAAAGTTGTAACATTAAAATATAATGATTGAAACTATATACAATTTATTTTCTTTGTTTACAAAAAAAACTATTGAAAAACATCTATAAAATATTATTGAAACTTATAATTATTAGCTATATTTTTACTTACTAAAAGTTATGAGGAAAATAAGTTAGACATAAATATTTTATAATATAGAGATAGCTATGTTGCTTTTTCTTATTGACTTTCACTATATGTTAATAAAATTGCAGCTTACACTAGTAAAAAAAATGTATAAAGTAATTATTGCGTATAATTAAATTTTTAGAAAATAGATTTCTTAGTCATTAAATAAAACAATAGAATCAAAATTTAGTATGAATTTTTGAAATTTTTACGACGTAAGTAAATACTTGAATTTTTATTAAAAAATAATTAATTTAATATTTAAATTATTAAAAAAATAAATTTAGAGGCATTTCACACAAACACGCTTTGTTTGTGAATGTTCAGCACAAATGTGCTTGACACATATACTACACTGATTTTTTTATTTGCGTTCTTTTTTCCAGTGACAAACGTAACAACGAAGCCGTTTAGAGTTTTCTTTTCGTGCTGCCACTGCAGCAGCATCATTTTGCGTCTCGGACTCTGAAATCAGACAATAACATACAATAAAATAAATTTTAAAGTACTATTACTCCTTTATTCTAATTTCTAAAATTTTTAACAACGATTTTTTTAAAATTAGTTATAATATTTTAAATAAAAATCAATTAAAAATAAAGTTCTTATTATTTTAAATTAAAATATCTCTTCTGAAAAACAAATTACAAAATTTAAATAATTTTAGCAATATTTAATATAATTTAATATATATATATATATATATATATATATATATATATATATATATATATATATATATATATATATATATATATATATATATATATTTATATAATATATATAAAATTTAATTTTTTTTACCTTGTTCACGAGTTACAGCAGCAAGATTCGTTGTTTCAAGCGTGTCGTTCATGGCAGCAATTGTAGCTGTATGTCGGCAACTTTTAATTCGTGTTTGTATGTACTCCTGTACGAGGCTGCTGGACACCTCATTTAAATATTTCCTCCTCCTATATTTTATTTTTTTATTCCAATCTGGATAGGTTTGGCACCAAAGAACGTATGCTGCTATGCCCATTGTATCTATCATATTACCAAAAACTGCCACCGGCCACCGTCGTGAACTGCGCTTACAAGTATAAGTATGAGCCATTTGATCAAATGTGTCTACTCCACCCTTAGTTTTATTATAATTCATAATTATTTCCGGTTTTCCTGTTTTTTCATTAATATCTTTACCGTGGTGCATAGTAGATAATAATGCGACCGACCTGCCAGGTTAAGGTACATATGACGTTATTGTTGCATCAAGTCTAAAGCCAAAAACTGAAGAGCCTATTTTTCTATTCTTTTGTGGCTTAAATTCTTCCGGTAAAAAGTTTTTATTTTTTTTTACTGTACCAAGTAAAGTTATACCGTTGGTAAGCATGGTTTTAGCTAATTCATATGATGTGAAAAAATTGTCACATGTTACATTTTGTCCTGTTTTAAAATATGGACTAGATAAATCGAGAACTACTTTGCTGCCTAAACCTACGCCACGTTCGCCGCCAACTTTTCCCAAGTACGGTGCAGAATTTAAAGGGTAAAATGTTTTTGAATCAACGGTGAACCAAAATTTTATGCCGTATTTGTCTGGTTTACTTGGCATATATTGCCGAAAAGGACAGCGACCACGATAAGCGAGCAGTTGTTCATCTACTGTAATATTTTCTCCAGGAACATAATAGATTGGATACAATTTAATTACTATTTCATAAACCTCTCTTATGGGTGCAAACTTGTCAGTACGATCTCTAGTGTCCGGGTAATCAAATCTAATATAGTGCATAATTTGCTTGAACCTTCGTAGGGACATTGTATCACGAAAAAAGTTTATACCTAATACTGAGTGCCAAAGTTGAAGAAGTGAAGCTTTAGATTGTTTTAAGACACCAGCCATCATTAACCCTAGAACGACGAGCTCTAAAAAAATACGATAAAGGTCAATAAGTGTTTCACGAACACCTAGTTATTTACAAGTATGTATCTTCCATACTAATAATGATTAAAATTTCATTCTTTTTTGTTTATAAATCTCTATTCAAGAAGAGTAATAAAAAATTACTATTTTATTTGTTCTTGAAATATTTTAATATTTTTAAATTTAGTTAAAAATATTAAATTGACCTGAATGATTTAGAAAAAGGTTTTATGAGCAGTAGGTAGACTTTTTTTTTTTTTTTTTTTTTTTTGCAAACTTGCCGGCCGTGAAGGTAAAATATACAGAAGCGAGGGGAGAAAACTATTTTTTCACATTTTATGATCCAAGGTTTGTGATCTAATGTCAAAAGATAAAAAAATGTACAGGTTTAGAAAATTACTATTTATAATTATTGAATTTTTGTAGTGTTAAAAAAAACTTTTATATGTATCACGTCCTGCTGCATTATAATAAAATATATTTTACTCAGTTTTTTTTTTTCAATTTCAGTCAAAAAGTAATTTTTAGGTGTTTATTAATTCCTTAAAAATTTAATGCATTTTAATTTATAATTTCCAATTCGTACTTTATATTATATATATATCATAAATACCTAAATATTTTCCTAAATAATATATAAAATACAACATAAAATTATTCCTAAATAGTTTGATATTGTGAAATCTTTTCTAAATGTATCAACCGTAACATATTTTTTTATAAGTCGAAAATTATAAAAAATGAAAGTATTCACGTTCCAATTTTTTTATTAGTTCTTTATTTTTTTGTATTTCATTATTACGATTATACTTGATAAAAAACAATAAAAATATGAGTGAACAAAAAAGCAATCCCAAAACCAACTTACATGTTAACTTTTTTGAAATACTCTGAAATAAATTATATTTTAAATATTGTGTAATTGTTATAACTTTTATTATTGTCTTTTTGTTTTATAATTATTTCAATTAATTGCTTTGTTGTATAAAATTATTAAATTAACAACGTAAAAATCTTGACGCACGAAAGGAAAAATAGAGTTTTGTATTTTTGTCATTACAGCATAAATAATAATCAATTAGAATATTAAAAATATATATAATCTGACTTTAAATTTATGGCTAAAAATTGAACTTTTTGCTGAAAACAAGCTATCAAACTTTTTTTTGTCCGTGCGTCATAAGATATATTCATCAAAATATGATAAAAAAGTGTAAAAGTGTTAAACGTAAAGACTAAAAAATATTTATATCAATAGATAGAAAATAAATAGGGGCAGAGTGGAAAAAAAACTAAGGGGACTGATAAAAATTTACCCCCTCCTCTCTCTCTCTCTCTCTCTTTTCTCTGTAAATGCTATTTTTTTATATATAACAATATGAAAATTTATAGTTTTAATTGAACAGATTGAAAGTATAATACTTTTATTCCTAAATATTTTCTTAACATTTTATATTTAATAATGAGAGAGAATTCATTACATTGTTACGCGCAATTCTGACAAGTACGAACAATTTTAGAGTGTTCAGTGCAAATAGGACGTTTGCATGTATCACAACGCATCTTAGATTTGCGATCCTTTGCGTATGGGCACACGTAGCAACGCTGGCGAGAGTTTGGTGACGCTATTACAGCTGGTTGCGCCTCATTATCTAAAACAATAACATAGAGATTTTTATAGTTAATTTTCTTATCACTTATATATTATTATCTTTTAGACATTGCAATTTATAAATTAGCTACCACACGAAAATAGTAATATTTAGTATATCCGTAAATCTATTTTTTTTTCATAAATACTAAATATTTTTTTTTGTATTTTTTTTTGTAGCTGATTTTATATTTTCAGTAAAGAGTTTATAATGTATAGTGAGGTACAGTATATAGTAAAATAAATGTATATAAGTATAAATACGTTGATATTATAGTTTTACATTACAATAAATACATTATATCATACCATATGATATGCGGTATTATATGATATGATATGATATTATATGATATTGCAATATTGCAATATTGCACTGCACTGCACTGCACTGCACAATTATATTATATTATATTATATTATATTATATTATATTATATTATATTATATTATATTATATTATATTATATTATATTATATTATATTATATTATATTATATTATATTATATTATATTATATTATATTATATTATATTATATTATATTATATTATATTATATTATATTATATTATATTATATTATATTATATTATATTATATTATATTATATTATATTATATTATATTATATTATATTATATTATATTATATTGTATTGTATTGTATTATATTATAATATATTATAAGTTAGTAATAATTTAATAATATTTTATATGTGTCAATTAAAAATATATTGACTATTTTAGACCTCACCTGTTTGTGATGCTGCTTTGGAAGCTGGTTCTGCTGTACTAGGTCGGATAAAACGTCTCATGGCGTCCAATGTTGAGCCTTGACGACATTTACTAAAGCGTCGTTGAATTTGTGTATGTACTAAACTGTTAGCAACATTGTAGATATACAGTCGTCTCTTATATTTGCGATTTTTATTCCAGTCAGGGTACGTTTTGCACCAAATAACATATGAGGCTATTCCAATTATATCAATTAGGTTAAAAAAAACAGCCATTGGCCAACGTCTAGTCCCACGTTTGCATGTATATGTATGGCACATTTGGTCAAAAGTATCTACTCCACCTTTTGTGGAATTATAATCTAATATAATTTCAGGTTTATTTGAAACTCTATCAACTGCATTATCATGATGCATTGTAGAAATTAAAGCAACTGACTTTCTTTCAGCAGGTACATAAGTTACGATTGTTACATCATATTTAAATCCAAATACACACGATCCTACTACTCGATCTTTATGAGGTTTAAATTCCTCTGGAAGGAATGTTTTATTTTGTTTGACAGTACCTATATACGTTAATCCATTACGTAGTAATGTTAAAGCTAAATCATATGATGTAAAATAGTTATCTGCTGTAACATTACGACCTGTTCGAAAATATTTTTCAGATAACTGTAAAACTACACTACTCCCAAGACCTACTGCACGTTGGTTACCTTCCTTTCCTAAATATGGAACACAATTTAATGGATAAAAAGTTTCTGAGTCTGTTGCATGCCAAAATTTAATTCCATATTTGTCTGGCTTAATGGGCATATATTGACGAAATCCACACCGTCCACGATAAGGGAGCAACTGCTCATCAATTGTAAAATTATCCCCAGGAATATAGTACTGTGGAAAGAGCTTATTAACTTTCTCCCAACATTCACGTATTGGAGCAAACTTATCGTTCAAAACTCGAGTTGTTTTATCATCAAAACGCATGTAGCGCATAATTTGTTTAAAACGATGTAATGACATAGTAGCTCGGAAAAAAGGTATCCCTATGACTGAATCCCACAAAACTAGAAGTGATTGTTTGGACTGATGCAAAGCACCTGACATAAGTAATATCCCTACAAAAGCTCTAATTTCATCCTCATCTACATCTCGCCACGCTGTAGCATACTGTTTTTCTTCATGTACCACAGCAGCTCTCATATTAGTGTAAAATACTATCATTTGCAAAATAGGACCCAAAAAAGCATGAACGAATTAACTGGATTAGTAACAGGTAAAGTATCCGGTACAGTAAGACGTGGACCATTATCGCGCCTTATATTATGCAACCGTGCACGACCGCATGTTGGAGGCTGTTTATCCCACACTGTTTTATCTTTACTTACATATAAATTTGGTGCAACTGTTGTACCAGCTAGAGGTGCATCAATATCCGGCTCCACGTCAGCATCTCTCAAGTGATGATTTTCCCGTGGTCGTGAATTTCTAGCTGAAACAGGTGTCACGTTGCTGCGCCTCGTGCGCTGCACTAAAGATGTGTCATTCGATGCAGTTTCTGCTCTTGTAGAAGCGCCTCCGCGCCTCGTGTTTCGTGCTTGTGCTGTAGAAGTAGCATTTCTTGGTCTTTCAACACGTGCATTCCTCGTGCGACGAGCTTGGATGGCAGGTGTAATAACGTCAACGCCATTATTGTGGTTATTTATAACCACAGTTTGTTGTTCCCCTAATATTGCTGACGATGTTTGATACAAGGTATTTGGTGATGAAGGGGGGCGTGATGTTGTTTCACGTGCATCGACCGAAAAATCATAAATATCACTTCCTTGGTTGCTGTTTCCTTGTAGAATAGGATGATCAATTTCATTGTCTCTATTGTTGGGTAATCTTAGTGGTGGATTGGGTGAATCAACAAAACTGCTAACTTCTACGGTAGACAACATCATTGTACGCTCTGAACTTGGAGGCTCGTTTAAAATTATAACGTCATTCTCTTCAGAAGCAATGCTTACATGGTCCTCAAAATCACTGTCATCAGATTTGGCATCATCCCCATCACTCTCTCCATTATCTGAAATGTCATCCAAAATCTCCCGGATTTGTTCTCTGTTCTCGACTGTAAGTTTATACGCCATCTAAAAATTAAAATAATGATAATTAGAATCTAAAATAAAAAACTACTAATATAATATATAAAAAAAAATTCAATAATAAGTTATAAGAGTGAGTAACAAAGAGAAAGGAACAGGGACAGGGACAGAGAGAGAGAGAGAGAGAGAGAGAGAGAGAGCTTTGGCGGTGAGGCTCAACCGAGCTCACCTGTCTGAATTTCACCGTGGGACCGAGCTCACTTTGGCAATCGAGCTCCTCTCCCTCCGAACTCAGTTAGTTCTGACTTCATTTTTTTGCGATTCACCAATCAAAAATCACTATGAAGTAATAAAAAATATTTTCAATGGTGAGCTCGTTTTACCACCAAAAATCTTATGTGTCTTCTCGATCTCTCTCCCGAAAGTGCAAATTTTCACCAAAGAGGGGGTTTCAATCGCTTCAATATTTGTCGCACATTGGAATATGCAAACCGCTACTTCTTCAACAATGAACTAGGCACACCTGAAGGGTTACAGAGTATGTGGAAAAAGTAAAAAAAATGTAGCTTTTAGTTTAGCTTGCTATTCCCTTCCCCTTTGGTTTCCCTAAAATTGTATTGACTGAATCTACGCAAAGTATTTTTTTTTCTTACCAGGTTTTAATACTAAATTTTACGTTCATGTAGTTATATTACAAAATAATGTTCAATTTTAAATTTTGAAATGTAAAATCTGTTACTTAAGGTATATTCACACGGCAACACAAGGGAGTAGGGTACCGGCAATATATATCTCAAAAACTAGTTGTTGTTTTTATAAGAATAAGAATAATTCTTAAGAATTATTATTAATAATTAATAAGAATTTTCTGTCTCAATTTTGTGTCTTGGTATAGCTAATGGTCACACATAGCCGTGATAAAAATTTCATGATGTATTTGACCGTCCCGAAAAAAAGAAAAAAAGATTGTAGTTATTATTAGGTCGTATAGGCTTAAATTTTCAAATAATTTTAAAATATTTTTCACGGTGATTCCCAATTTTATTATATATTTGAAATTGTCTTAAGCTGAAGTATCATTGTGTAAAATTTTAGAAATTTTATGCGGTGAAAAGTTTGAGTGTAATGGCCTACGTCGGTGCCTTACTCCCTTAATTAAATTTGTATTTTTAATTATAATTTAATTAAAATTGTTTTTTAACTGTTTATCGTTTAAACACAATATAATTATTGTTAAAGCAAAATGAATGATATTAATATTTATTCTAAAATTAATTATTAAATATTACGACTCAGATATAGCTAAATTAAAATTACATTATAGCAAAGTGATTTCGCCGGTCGCGCAAAAATTTAGAAGGTGTATGCTATAATGATACACTCACCGTCATGTTGGATGTCTCATCAATATGGGAGGCATATTAGGATTGTAACTCATTTTGCCATTTTAAATACATCTCAATTTTTTAAAAGCATTGATGCTGTAAATATGAAGAATTAGTATCATAATATGTAAAAAATAACAATAACAAAAAATTGACTGATTGAAAAAAAAAAACAAAAAAAAACAAACAAACAAACAAACATACTTAAACAATCTTTGTTTAGAGTTAATCCCTTCTTGAGTGTGGCCACCAAGCGCAATAAATATAATGTCATGCGAATACACCTTATTACAAAATTTTGTATAGCAACACACAAACAAAAAAACGGTGTAAATTTACAACGCCGCGGTGGTATTGAACTGCAAATGCGAGTTGTAATTTTACACAGGAAAGTGTAAAATTTTTCAACCGCTCAGTGTAATTTCATACTAATAAAGTCAAAATATTTTCAACCGCGCAGTTGATTTTCAATCTGCTCCGCAGTTTGCTTTTTAGTAAAACACGAGTGTGTTTTTCATTACTATAGCGATTGTATTTTATCTATTGTTTTAATTAATTGTTTGTTTTTTTCAATTAATGATTTTCAATAAGGAAGAAGGGTTGTTTAGAAGCATATTTTATTAAATCATCCACATTAAATAGTTGGAATTAACTTGTAGAGGAGCGTCGATGATAGAAAAAAATGTCCGTTGGCTTGAGATGGGACTTGTATATAATGACGCGGTTATAAGAAATGCACTAATATTCCATAATAATCACAAAATCGATAAACTTTTTAGTTGTACGTTGTAAAAGAGATGTTGTTTTAATACTATATAATGTTAACTTTGGTTATAATAAGGTTTAAAATTTTTATTAATAAACTAATAAAACGAAGCACTTATGAAAATAAAATACACTAACGCTCACTGCAAGTGACTGACTGACTGTTTTGCTTGCATTCGCAATGCATCCGCTCGCTCGGAAAGAGAGAGAAAGCTTGCCGAGGCGACCTTTTCTGAGAGAATGGAAGGGGAAATATGGTATCTTTTTCTTCAAGAAAGTGCATAGGGTGCATTTATGCAGGTATACAATTTTTAAAATAACCTATCTCAATACAATTACAAGAAAAGGTTGATGTATAATACAGCCAACGGTCACATTACCATATGTTTTTAATCAACCTGTAGTGTAAACATTTTAAACTACCCTAGTTGAATAATAATTGCACCTTTTTTAGTCTAAAATATTTTAAAGTACGCAGTTGAAAATATTTCAGACTAAAACCAGTTAAACTTCGTGTAAAATTGAACTTTTTTCTTTGTGTGAAAGTAAAAAATGTCAATTTTCAGCTTATAAATTAGTAATAAATTTAAAGTTATGTAGATACATAGCGCTTTGTTTTAAGACAATTATTGCGGATACACGTGGTATAGTAAATTTTAATAAGTTATTGCCATTTTTAACGAATATCTAAAAAAACGTGAAGTGTGGCTGCAAAATTATTTAAATTAAATGTTTTGAAAACAATAATAAAAAAAAATTCAACAGCTTCACTATTTTGTATTTTATATTTATAACTGCAAAAAATTTAGGTTTCTATCATTGTGCAAAATATTTTGTTTATATATTTTTCTCACACTTAAACATTATATTCCTGGCCACTTTAACAAATATATTTTACAAATGGTCAATTCAATTATAAAATAAAGTTACGTGTTGCGACTCAAGGTGCATATAATTAAAGAGGTTGAGCGCAGCACAAAAACTCACGTATATTCATTTAATATATTTATATCGATTAGATAAAATATTTAATATATTTTATTTCCTACTTTTTTTAAACTATAATTTCTCGCAAAATTTACTTTAATAATTATTTAAAAGTACATATTTAATGTACTGCAAGTTTTCCAACAAACAAACAAACAAACAACATAATATACACTTACAGTTAGTGAAAGAATAGCTACATTTATTTTATTTTTGAGGAGATTTTTCTGTTAAACTATACTGCAAATATTTAGGTTCCACATTTTATTTCTTTATTTGTTGCACAGTTTTTTTTTCTTGCGATATTATGTTATTGTGCTACACGAATCCCAGTCCCAGTCAAGACATTGTCTTATTGACAAGTAAAGAATTTCCAATCAATGAAAAAGCACACAAGGGCTGGCGAAGCTATTACAGGCGGAGAAAGTATTTTTCACATTTAAAAAATATTAGAGTTAAATAATATGGTTAATAATTGTTTCAAGAGTTTTTTTTAACTTGAAATTTAACTGCAGCAAATAAAACGCGAGAGAATTTTATCATATTTTATGATAACATTGTGAAAACATTGCTTTACATTCATTATTGAGAAGCAAGTTAGAAGGTAGATCCACAGCTCACCAGCAATGTAAATCTCCCCTCCCCCCGAATAAATCTGACTGGTTGCGTTAAAGTTTTCTCATTTTGTCTAATGAATGCAAAGTGATATTTTTAAATATATAGTCACAATTTATGTATTTAACGTAATCAATAGTTGCTTATTTATTGTATTTGCAAATTTGGGTTAATATGTGATAGTTCTTTTATAACGTATATATATTTTGTCCTTGCAATATTTAAAAAAAAAAAAAAAAAAAACTTTTATTATAGCATTGTTAGTGATTTAACAAATTTTCATTTAAAGTTAAAGGTACTCTTGTAATAAATATTTAATTAAATATAATAATACAACTAATGATATTATAAACAAGAACATGTTTAAAAAATTTCAGTCATATTTAGTGCATAAAAAAACCTAAAATGCAATTCAAGCACTTCAATGAAAGTTTTACTATGAAAATACTTCCAGGAATAAAAACCAAATTGTAAATAATATAAGAATAAAATGACTTTTTAAAAGACTCGCGCGCCAGCGTAAAATTACACATAAAAGATTTCAATGTATATAACTTAGGAAAAATTATTGTAATGATATATTTTATGAATTTTCATAATTGGTTGTTTTTTATAACTGCTTTTTAATGAAATGATAAAGCCTTTTTTATATTTATAAAGGATGTTAAGCTTTAATGTTATATTATAATACATGGCCATATCATAATGGTCAGATTACATGACCATAAATTACCTATTCTTTTAAAAAAATAGTTAATGAAAAACTATAGGGTTATGCGGATGACGTAATATTTAATGCGCTTGGAAGCCATACTGGAGTAGTGAATAACATTGCTCAACATAGAACAAACTTTATTTAAGTTTTTCTTTGTATATCATATCATTTTTTGTTATTGTTATTTTTCTAACATACTTGAGAAACTAATTCTACATAATTACACAATCGCTGTTCTAAAAAAAATATCGCAGTGGTTTTAAAATAGCACAATGGTTTATTTTCCTCTGTTACTTATATTATTGAGTTATGCAAACATGGCGTCAACTTTAACATGACTGCATACAACGTATAACATTCTCTTTGATACAGATTAATAAAAGGGGTTGACATAAATTAATATAGATAAAAATTATTATTTTAATTTAGTAAAGTAATTAAATTATAAACAGTGAATCAAATTATAAAAATATTACATAGGATTAAAATATATTTTATTAAATAAATGTAAAATAAAAATTACATACAATATATATATTTTTTTTAATTTGCTTTTTTTTACCCCATCTGTGTAACATACGAGCTTGTAGCTTATAAGGTACGAAAGAATATTCTAGACAAGTCCAGACACGTTTTTTTTTACCTCATTTTAATTTAAGGGTAGGGCACCCTGGCTAGCCCGGCACCAGGCAGGCCAGCCAGCAGTAGCAGCAGCACAGGCGACATACAGTAAGAGTGCGACAGTGCATTTTTGTCTTTACACTCGCGAGGTTCGCAAGAAAAATGATTGATATTTGCGCGTGGCGGGCGCGTATTGGGCGATTCAATGCAGGCCGTGCACTAAGAATTCAAAAGAAGGGTGCAAGTGGATTCAGTGAAGAAACTACTAAATACTTTACATATGGTGTAATCTTGGCTATATTACTAATTGCTTCGGGCATTGAATCCAATCCCGGGCCACGAGGTTTAGGAAATATAGTTTCTAGTGTGACGCCTAAAAATAACGCATACGAAGACAGCAACGTGGTTGACTGCAACGTGACTCCAGATAAAAATGCAAGTACACCTCAGTGTTTGGTAAGTACTCTTTTTATTTTAATTTTATTTTAATCTTGGCCTTATTGTGAACGTATAAATAGTAATTAATATTATAGAACTTCCATTTTTTAAGGCGTTGTGATTGGCTACGAGTCGACCCTCGGTTTATTATCTAAATTAATTTATTACTAAATAAAATAAGACGGCTGCGCGGGCTTTTATATGAGATATATTGCTTGCTTTTCCATCAAATTATTTTGCATTAAATCACAATTTTTGCAAAATTTTATACTACTTAACGATCATTGATTTCGTAAAAAAAAAAAAAAAATGTTATCTACACAAAACTTTAATCTTTTGTTAGTGTTTTATATTTCACTTACTTTTCAATTGGTACTTAAAATTATTGATTACAAAATTATTTATAAAGAAATATCTGAATATCGGAATATATATATATATATATATTTATATATATATATATATATATATATATATATATATATATATATATATATATATATATATATATAATATATATATATATATATATATATATATATATATATATATATATATATATATATATATATAATGTCATACATGTTTAACATTATTCAAATTCAAATTATTATGTTTAGAATTTTCAACATAATATGCTATACAGCATTATATTGCTACGATAAAAATGTCTCTTTATCATTAAATAGGTAGAAATTAAACAAATAAATTCTTTAAAGTAATACGTTTAAATTTTTAATAAAGTTTAAAAATAATATTTAGGCTATTTTGAGTGTTAAAAAATATACTGCTAGATTGAAATTTTTTAAAGGTATTTTTCATTTAAATATTATAGGCACAAATAATAATGTATTTTGAAAAAATAGAGAAAATAACTGTATTTATGCAATTTTTCATGAGATCTAGAAAAAATGTTTCATTATTTTTAATATTCTCCTCAATGGAGGTTATCGGTTGAGCAAGCGGGGAGATGCGGGGAAAGCTAGGGGTACCCTAATTTAACATTACGATTATGGGGAAAAACACGTTTTTTTGCGATTTTTGAGAAAACTACTCCACCGATTTCGGAGAAATTCAAATGAGAAATACTAGATATACTTTCACGTGTTTTAAGCCATAATTATTTTTAAGCATTTTTTTAAACCGATAACCTTCATTGAAGATTTTAGGAATTTTTCCACTTTTACTAAAAGCAATAATTCATATCTAAAGTTGTTATTTCATGAAATCTTTTGACCAAGTATTGATCATTTATTTATTTATTTCAAATTTTTATAAATATATCATGAGAATACTAAAAAAAAATTATATATTATTCAGAGTAAAAATAAATATGTTCATTTTTTTTAAATAAACGCGTATAAATAAAAAAATGATGTATTTTATAATTATCATTCATGTATCAACTACGAATGGAATGCTATTATTATTTTATTTTTTAAATTGCATTATACAATGTTAGAACGCAAAGTGCTCATGCCTATAAATTAAATATTTGAAAACTTTATGAAAATTTTAATTGATTGGTAAAACATTTAAAGTCTTAGTTCTTCAATTATTACTACAATACATACAGTTTTTTTTATTTTAAAATTTAATGCAAATACTTTTGCAAGTCTGATTTTTTTTTTTTTTTTTTTTAGCAATATGTGCGTATAATGTAATACACTTTTAATAGTATAATAAATGCATCTAAATATAATAAAAATAAGAAATGGATTTTAAGCCCTTAAATTTATATTTAACTAATTCATAGTAATAATCATTATTTTTTATAATATTGCAAATATTTTCAATCAGCTATTAATGCAAAACATTTGAACATGCAATATCATAAGAAAAAAAAGGATTATATTCTGCATGCTAAGAATGATATTGTATAGCATTTACTTTATTATAAAATAATCTAACTAGCAAACGTACTACTAAGTTATATTATAGCTAATTTGTGTGTCTATAATTAAATATTTTTTACGAAAGACACACAAGTAGCTTTCTCGTACATTTTTCCTAAATAAATTATTAAATACTATGAAGCTCACAAATGAATATTTTGAGATAAGAAACGTATTTTAAAAACGTGTTCAAGAATGTCACTCAATACAATACTCCTAGATATACCTTTATATCGCTTATCATCTGTTTACTACTTTTGGTCATTTCCTTTAACAGCTTCAGTCATTCGAATCCCTGGTCACGTGATTAAAAAATTGGTTGTTTTTTGTGAGTGCATCGGACTCTTAAGAAGCTAAATATTTTTATATTTTTTTTATTTTAAGAGTCCGGTGCACTCACGCAAAACATCGTGTTTTTAATCACATAACCACGCATTCGAGAAACTGGACCAAAATTACGAAACAGATTTCTAGGAGTATTGTATTGAATTGAATTCTTGCCCAAGTTTACAAAATACGTTTCTTATCTCAAGTGATTCATTCGTGAGCTTCATAGTATTTTATATTGCATGTAAGAAAAATTAAGTTTGAGAAAGCTACTTGTTATAGTCTTCAACAATAAATATTGAAATATAGACAGAATAAATTTGATATATATGATTACTTATTACGTTTGCTAATTAGATTAAATGATAATGAGGCAGTACGTTATTTACAATACAATTTTTACCATTCTAGTTTTTTTTTTTTTTTTTTTTTCACTTCCATAAAATGGCATATAGGTTAGAATTACAGGTTAGTCAAAAATATTTGCAGAACTATTAAATAAATAAATAAAAATTACTAGTTATTAATTCAAAATAATTTAAGGGATAAATATTAACTTTTAATTGTTATATATATTTTTGAATGCATGTGTTGTGGTATTATTTAGATTGCACAATATATATATATATATATAAATATATATATATATATATATATATATATATATATATATATATATATATATATATATATATATATATATATATATGCGTGTGTGTGGTGTGTGTGTGTGTGTGTGCAAAAATATTTGTATGCAATTTTAAAATCGGGCAATCAATGTATTGCACTTGTTATTGAAGGTATAATTATTAAACAGTTTGCTGATAATTTATTATTTGCAATTTTTGAGAGTCAAGAGCAGATGGGATCTACCATTGTATAAAACAAAGTAAAATATTTTTAAAAAAATGACATAGCAATGAAATAGAGTAATACAATTGTTTTTTATCTTATTTTATTACTTACAAATAATTTATAGTTTAATTAAATACTTTATGCTAACATTTTAATAGGATATAAAAAAACTATAAACGGACACTTAAGTAGCTGCTTATATTAAAAATTTTCTACTCTGGATAAGAACCTCAGTGTTAATGTTTTTATTTACTTTTATTTAAAAAAAAAAACTATATTTTTATTTAAATACTACCACTAACACTTGATGTATTGTATAAGCACAGTTTACTGAAATCCATAGAGAAATTAACTCCGTAATAACAATAAAATAACTCCCCTTAATTTATGCTGGTAGTAATTTTTAAAGAGGTAGTACACCAAGAGAAGACAAGAGGAGTGCATTCTATTTTTATTTATGTAATTGATACGTTACATTTTAAATAATATATCTTTTAGTTGCCTTTTTAAAAATAAATTTCAAGTATTTAGCAAATTTTATAAATGGTTAAAATAGATCTAAAAAAAAAAAAAAAAAAAGAAAAAGAATAGGTCAGTTGCTTTAGTGAGCTTGGTAGCATAGCGTATTTTAAAAAGTGAGCTCGGTTGGACTTGTCGGGAAGAATTTTTGTTCTTCCCTACAAGTCCAACCGAGCTCACTTTTTAAGTTCTTCCCTAAAAGTCCAACCGAGCTCACTTTTTAAAAAAAGCTATGCTACCAAGCTCACTAAAGTAACTGACCTATTCTTTTTTTTTTAGATCTATTTAAAGTGCCCATTTATAAAATTTGCCAAATACTTGAAATTTATTTTTAAAAAAGGCAACTTAATGATATATTATTTAAAATGTTACGTATCCCTCACTATGAATATTTTATAATCCCGTGTTAATTTTTGGGCCCCCGAAGGGGGCCCCCTGGGGGCCCGAAGGGCCCCCCACCTCGGGGGGGACCGAAACCAAGTTCCGTTTCCGGTGAGACATGGACATTGCGATTTGCGGCGTAGCCGCAAATCGCAGTGGAGTGAAAAATCGACGATTTTTGACATGCTCCGATTTTTGTGAAACTCGCGGAGCGGGTCGAAAATCGAAAATAAGTGGGACCGACAAGAGTGACTTTTGCTCGAAAAATCGATAGTTACGGAGTAAAACCCCTCAAACACCTAAAACGGAGCAAAACGGGGCGACACGTAGCGGTTTCAATTTTGCTCCGATTTTCGATTTCAAAACGTTTTTGGAAAGTTAAAAAGATTTAACGTCCCTTGACGAAGCCCGATTTTCGATTTTCTGCTTATAAGACCGATTTATCGCGATGTGAAAACGGAGGACGCTTTTTTTGCGCTTTTTTCGTGCTAAAAACGGATTAAAAAATTTTTGAGGTCGAAATCGAAAAAAAGGGGAACGAGCGATTTTTAGTTTCGCCCCGCCGAGTCTTTTCCCGTGCGCAGCACAAAAATCGCCCGGTAAGTAAATGCTGTCAATCGTTTTGAAATTTCGAAAAAAAGGACCAAAAATCGGCATTTAACATGCTGGCTTACGGAGAAACGATTTTTTTTTCAGAATGTTTGACTTTTAGGGGCTGGAGGGGGTAAAGGGGGTGGTTTCACGCCTCTCACCCCCCTTGGGTGTTTTTCATATAAAAAACAGGGAAACTCGGAAAAGGCCTTTTTGCAAAAAGTTAACATTGCCAGCATAGGGAAATCCATACGTTTAAATGCGATTTTCAGACTGCGGGCCGAATTTTTCAAAATTTCGAAATTTCAAGGGTAGTGGGGGGTAAGAGGGTTGTTTTCACGTTTTTTACCCCACTTGGTGTTACTCCGTATCTTGCACCGGAAACTAGATAAACGCTGATTTGCACGATATAAGAATGTCAGCATAGGATTTTCCATACATTTTCATGCCAAGGCGAGCTTGCGAGCCGTTTACGAGCGCGCCAGCGCTCCCGTCTGACCTCACATCCCAATCCGAGCGTAAGCGAGGATAAACCATGATTACTTAGGACCCCAAAGGGCGCGTGAGCGCCGATTTGGCATTGATTTAACATTACACAGCCCACTTTTTCAACTGTTTTGCCCGCCGCAGGCGCCGTGGCCCTGGCTAACCCCCACTTTTTTAACACTTTTGCCCACGGCAGGTGCCCGAGCGCAAGCGAGGTGTCCCAATTATAAAGGCGGACCCCACCTGGCGCGTGAGCGCCCATTTGAATGGGATTTACTATTTCCACATCCCACTTTTTCAACTGTTTGGCCCGCCGCAGGCGCCGTGGCCCTGGCCAAACCTCACTTACTCAACACTTTTGCCCACGGCAGGTGCCCGAGCGTAAGCGAGGTGTCACCAGCAAAATGGCCGGCAGCAAGGGCGCGTCAGCGCCCTTGCTGCCGGCCATTTTGCTGGTTTTAGATCGTTTTGATTAACAAATTAGCATGGCATTATACGTAATTATACATGCAATCAAATAGGGAAACGAGTAATCTTAATTTTACATTATGAAACAAAGAAGCAAGGTAAAAAACATAAAATTAAGGTGGGTTGGGCTCTTGCACATTTTATCATAACAGTAATATTTCAGGAGATATGGGCATTTTGATTTTAAAGCAATTTAACACGTGTTTAAATGGGACTAAAAAATGGAAATTGATCCTGTGACTCCAATTTTGACAATATTGAACTTTTGACTTCAGAATGTGGATCAGGGGCCAAAATTGAACCTTAGAACATTTTTTCATAAAAATCTGGGCCAAAAAGTTTCAGGCCCAAAAAAACAAAGAAGGGGTCCCCCTTTCTTCGACCCCCCTCCGAACCACTTTTTTGACTCTAGCGTCCTTAAAAATCAAGTTACGGACTTCTAATGATGACCATCGTGTAGCCCGCAAAAAATGCAACAATCTTGATGTTTGACATGATAGGTATCTTCTTTTGGGTAGCCTACAGAAGGAAAAAACCTGTTTTTTTGGACCCATTTTGAGGGGTCTTTTTCTCCTACAAAAAATTAACCTATTTTTATGTTACGCACACGGAAAGGTGTGTAATATAGTCTTCTTTAAAAAGTTTGCTTGGGGCAACTTTCTAACTTTAATAGGTTTTGTGTTATTTCACGTTTTTCACGAACGTTCATAAAATGGGCAGTTTTTTTGTCATTTTTTTAGAGAAATTTTACCAATATACAGGGGCTTATGTGATAACACATTTTTTCAACTTGAAACGTTACAAAATGCTTATTATGGGTAAAATGGGTCAAAATAATGTGGGTAGATGACTTACACTTTTTTGCGTATCTGGAACCGGAAGTGAGCTACACGCCATTTTGCATGGTCATTTTCATTTAAACACACATTTTCTATACATTACCATACAAAACAGCGCTAAATCGATACTTTTTGTGTTTGAATAACATCCCGAGCGTAAGCGAGCTTTTAATAGTAAGCAAGGCAATCAAAATGGCGCGTGAGCGCCGATTTGAAATTAGTTAAACTGTTAAAGTTCACCACTTTTCAACTGTATGGCCCGCCGCAGGCGCCGTGGCCCTTACAATGCACCCAATTTTTCAACTGTTTGGCCCACGGCAGGTGACCGAGCGAAAGCGAGGTGTCCTCACCCATGTGAAGGAACCATACTTGCGCGTGAGCGCACATTTGAATGGGATTTACTATTTCTACAGACCCCTTTTCCAACTGTTTGGCCCGCCGCAGGCGCCGTGGCCCTTGCTAGCACCCACTTACTCAACACTTTTGCCCACGGCAAGTGCCCGAGCGCAAGCGAGGTGTCACTAGCAAAATGGCCGGCAGCAAGGGCGCGTCAGCGTCCTTGCTGCCGGCCATTTTGCTGGTTTTAGAGCGTTTTCATTAACTAATTAGCATGGCATTATACGTAATTACATGTAATCAAATAGAGAAACGAGAAATCTTCATTTTACATTGTAAAACAAAGATACAAGGTATAAAACATAAAATGAAGGTGGGTTGGGCTCTTGCACATTTTATCATAATGTTCATATTTCAGGAGATATGGACAATTTCATTTTAACGCAATTTAACACGTGTTTCAATGGGACTAAAAAATGGAAATTGATCCTGTGACTCTAATTTTGACAATATTGAAATTTTGACTTCAGAATGTTGATCAAGGGCCCAAATTGGACCTAAGAACATTTTTTCAAGAAAATCTGGGACAAAAAGTTTCAGGCCCAAAAAAACAAAGAAGGGGTCCCCCTATCTTCGACCCCCCTCCGAACCACTTTTTTGACTCTAGCGTCTTTAAAAATAAAGTTACGGACTTCTAATGATGACCATCGTGTAGCCCGCAAAAAATGCAACAATCCTGATGTTTGACATGATAGGTATCTTATTTTGGGTAGCCTACAGAAGCGAAAAACCTGTTTTTTTGGACCCATTTTGAGGGGTCTTTTTCTCATACAAAAAATTAACCTATTTTCATGTAACGCACATGGAAAGGTGTGTAATATAGTCTTTTTTAAAAAGTTTGCTTGGGGCAACTTTCTAACTTTAATAGGTTTTGTGTTATTTCACGTTTTTCACGAACGTTCATAAAATGGGCAGTTTTTTTGTCATTTTTTGAGAGAAATTTTACCAATATACAGGGGCTTATGTGATAACACATTTTTTCAACTTGAAACGTTAATAAATGCTTATTATGGGTAAAATGGGTCAAAATAATGTGGGTAGATGACTCACACTTTTTTGCGTATCTGGAACCGGAAGTGAGCTACACGCCATTTTGCATAACTATTTTTATTTAAACACACATTTTCTATACATTACCATACAAAACAACGCTAAATCGGTACTTTCTGACATCTCAAATCAACTCGAGCGTAAGCGAGGTATTTCTACTAACCAGGCTAAAAAAATGGCGCGTGAGCGCCGATTTGAAATTAGTTAAACTGTTAAAGTTTACAACTTTTCAACTGTATGGCCCGCCGCAGGCGCCGTGGCCCCTACAATGCACCCAACTTTTCAACTGTTTGGCCCACGGCAGGTGACCGAGCGACAGCGAGGTGTCCTCAACCACCTGAAGGAACCATACTGGCGCGTGAGCGCACATTTGAATGGGATTGACAATTTCTACTGACCCCTTTTTCAACTGTATGGCCCGCCGCAGGCGCCGTGGCCCCACAATACACCCAACTTTTCTACTGTTTGGCCCACGGCAGGTGACCGAGCGAAAGCGAGGTGTCCTCACTTATCTGAAAGAACCATACTGGCGCGTGAGCGCACCTTTGAATGGGATTTACTATTTCTACAGACCCCTTTTTCAACTGTTTTGCCTGCCGCAGGCACCGTGGCCTCACAATACACCCAACTTTTGAACTGTTTGGCCCACGGCAGGTGACCGAGCGAAATCGAGGTGTCCTCAACCATCTTGAAGAAGCTAAGAAGCGCGTGATTGCCCATTTAAAGGGATTTACTAATTAGTATATTAGAGGGCCATTTATGAGTACAGAAGCAATCGTATCAGATACACACAAATAATTATTTATAGAGAAGTAGCTCGCCGAAAAAAAGAATGTGCTAATAGAAGTGTTACTGCACGCCGATCCCACTCCTGCCTGATAGAGCGAAGCGACCAAGTATATAAACATGTGACCAGTGACCGATGGGTTTATTGGAGCGAAAGCGATGTGTCACTCCTTCAACTAAGGTGCTATTTAGCTTTCCAATGCACAGCTTATACTTTTCTTTATACTTAAAGTGTACATGGCCATTCACAATTGCATAAGAAACCATATCAGATACAAACAAACAAATTTTTACAGAGGAATAAACCGCCGAACAAATAAACTGCCAATTTAAGTGTGACTGCACGCCGATCTCACTCCTGCCTGATAGAGCGAAGCGACCATGTATATATACATTTGACCAGTGTCCGATCGGTTTTTTCGAGCGAAAGCGAGGTTTCATATTCATAAATGTTGAAAATGAGCAACCAAAATCCTATTTTTCATTATATTTTTAACACAAAAGATAGACAGCATTTTATGATCGCGTAAGCGATCGTGTCAGATGAAACAAAATTCATTAAAATAGTTTATAGCGCGCCGAACATATTAACTGGCAATAAAAGTGTTACTGCACGCCGATCTCACTCCTGCCTGATAGAGCGAAGCGACCATGTATATATACATGTGACCAGTGTCCGATAATTTTATCCGATCGGTAGCGACGTGTCATCGTATTATGTTTTTTCCATTCTTATCCCCCTAGCAACCACTTGACGAGCGCGTAAGCGATCGTGTCTGGCGTAAAAATAGCATATCACTTGCACTTTAATTCCACCAAGATGGCTGCCATCAAGGACGCTGAAGCGCCCTTGATGGCAGCCATCTTGATATTTACACCTCGCTTGCGCTCGGTCACTTCGTGTACAATGTAGATAAAAACCAGCAAGATCGCCGCCAGCAAGAGCGCTTTAGCGCTCTTGCTGGCGGCCATCGTTCTGATGACACCTAGCTTGCGCTCGGTTACCTGCCTTTGGCAGATAATTTAGTTAGTGAAACTTATACCCGAGCGATAGCGAGGAGTCATAAAATTCCAAGCCCCCCTAAACAGCGCGTGAGCGCAGCATATTGCTAAATTTAAGTGTCGCAGCTCACTGTACATAAGTTATGCAGGGAAGGACACAATTTAACATTTTTTAAAAAAAAATTTATCTCTTTGTTGCAAAGGAAATAACATTGATTTTAAAACAATACGTGGGGGTCTCCAGAATTGACGATGCAACTTTGGTCGCATTTTTAAGTACATTGTTTGGATGGAAAGTTGACTTTCAATGCACGAAGTACTTGATAATGACCCAAAATATGGGCGAAGCCCATTTTGAGACCCAAAAATTCATTTGTTAGTTTGCAGCGCAATGAATAGCAATAGCAATGCACTTTAAATAGAAATGTTAAAAAAATGCAGTGTGTCCCAAAATTCGTGATGCAACTTTTGGTACATTTTACTCAATTAGGGACCGATATTTTTTGAAATTTGAATTGATGGGGAGGTAGGGGCCGAAACGAAGTTTTGGCCCCCCGTGCGTCGCGGCCCAACTTGAAAAAAAAAAATTTTTTTTTTCCGCCTTTCTCGTCATCACCAAATATGAATATTTTATAAACCCATGTTAATTTTTGGGCCCCCGAAGGGGGCCCCATGGGGGCCCGAAGGGCCCCCCACCCCGGGGGGGACCGAAACCAAGTTCCATTTCCGGTGAGACATGGACATTGCGATTTGCGGCGTAGCCGCAAATCGCAGTATTGTTGAAAATCGCCGATTTTTGACTTGCTCCGATTTGAGTGAAACTCGCGGAGCGGGTCGAAAATCGAAAAAAAATCGATTTATGAAGAGTGACTTTTGCTCGAAAAATCGATACTTACGGAGTAAAACCCCCCAAACCCCTAAAACGGAGCAAATCGGGGGGCCCACTAGCGGTTTCAATTTTGCTCCGATTTTCGATTTTAAAACGTTTTTGGAAAGCCAAAGACATTCTACGTGCCCTATCGTCGCCCGATTTTTGAATTTTTTGTTTTAAAAAAAGTTATCGCGATTTGAAAAAAAAGTATTTTTTTTTTGCGTTTTTTTCGTGCTAAAAACGGATTAAAAAATTTTTGAGATCGAAATCAAAAAAAAGGGGAACGAGCGATTTTTAGTTTTGCCCCGCCGAGTCTTTTCCCGTGCGCAGCACAAAAATCGCCCGGTAAGTAAATGCTGTCAATCGTTTTGAAATTTCGAAAAAAAGGACCAAAAATCGGCATTTAACATGCTGGCTTACGGAGAAACGAATTTTTTTTCAGAATGTTTGACTTTTAGGGCCTGGAGGGGGTAAAGGGGGGGGTTTTACGCCTCTCACCCCCCTTGGGTGTTTTTCATATAAAAAACAGGGAAACTCGGAAAAGGCCTTTTTGCAAAAAGTTAACATTGCCAGCATAGGGAAATCCATACGTTTAAATCTGATTTTCAGACTGCGGGCCGAATTTTGCAAAATTTCGAAATTTGAAGGGTAGTGGGGGGTAAGAGGGTTGTTTTCACGTTTTTTACCCCACTTGGTGTTACTCCGTATCTTGCACCGGAAACTAGATAAACGCTGATTTGCACGATATAACAATGTCAGCATAGGATTTTCCATACATTTTCATGCCAAGGCGAGCTTGCGAGCCGTTTACGAGCGCGCCAGCGCTCCCGTCTGACCTCACATCCCAATCCGAGCGTAAGCGAGGATAAACCATGATTACTTAGGACCCCAAGGGGCGCGTGAGCGCCGATTTGGCATTGATTTAACATTACACAGCCCACTTTTTCAACTGTTTTGCCCGCCGCAGGCGCCGTGGCCCTGGCAAAACCCCACTTTTTCAACACTTTTGCCCACGGCAGGTGCCCGAGCGCAAGCGAGGTGTCCCAATTATAAAGGCGGACCCCACCTGGCGCGTGAGCGCCCATTTGAATGGGATTTAATATTTTTACCACCCACTTTTTCAACTGTTTGGCCCGCCGCAGGCGCCGTGGCCCTGTTTAAACCCCACTTACTCAACACTTTTGCCCACGGCAGGTGCCCGAGCGTAAGCGAGGTGTCACCAGCGAAATGGCCGGCAGCAAGGGCGCGTCAGCGCCCTTGCTGCTGGCCATTTTGCTGGTTTTAGAGCGTTTCAATTAACTAATAAGCATGGCATTATACGTAATTACATGCAATCAAACAGAGAAACGAGAAATCTTCAGTTTACATAATAAAACGAAGATACAAGGTATAAAACATTAAATTAGGGTGGGTTGGGCTCTTGCACATTTTATCATAATGTTCATATTTCAGGAGATATGGACAATTTGATTTTAACGCAATTTAACACGTGTTTAAATAGGACTAAAAAATGGAAATTGATCCTGCGACTCCAATTTTGACAATATGGAATTTTTGACTTCAGAATGTTGATCAGGGGCCCAAAATTGACCTAAGAACATGTTTTTATGAAAATCTGAGACAAAAAGTTTCAGACCCAAAAAAACAAAGAAGGGGTCCCCCTTTCTTCGACCCCCCTCCGAACCACTTTTTTGACTCTAGCGTCCTTAAAAATGAAGTTACAAACTTTTAATGATGACCATCGTGTAGCCCGCAAAAAATGCAACAATCCTGATGTTTGATATGATAGGTATCTTCTTTTGGGTAGCCTACAGAAGCGAAAAACCTGTTTTTTTGGACCCATTTTCAGGGGCCTTTTACTCAAACAAAAAATTACCCTATTTTCATGTTACGCACATGGAGAGGTGTGAAATATAGTCGTCTTCAAAAAGTTTGTTGGGGGCAACTTTCTAACTTTAATAGGTTTCGTGTTATTTCACGTTTTTCACGAACGTTCTGAAAATGGGCCGTTTTTTTGTCATTTTTTGAGAGAAATTTTACTATAATACAGGGGCTTATGGGATAACACATTTTTTCGACTTAAAACGTTATAAAATGCTGATTATAGGTCAAATAGGTCAAAATAATGTGGGTAGGTGTCTTACATTTTTTTGCGTATCTGGAACCGGAAGTGAGCTACACGCCATTTTGCATGATTATTTTTATTTAAATGCACTTTTTCTATGCAATACCATACAAAACAGTGCTAAATCGATACTTTATGACTTCGAAGAACATCCCGAGCGTAAGCGAGCTTTCAATACTAAGTAAGCCAAACAAAATGGCGCGTGAGCGCCGATTTGAAATTGGTTAAACTGTCGAAGTTCACCACTTTTGAACTGTATGGCCCGCCGCAGGCTTCGTGGCCCCTACAATGCACCCAACTTTTCAACTGTTTGACCCACGGCAGGTGACCGAGCGAAAGCGAGGTGTCCTCACACATCTGGAGGAACCTATCTGTTGCTTGAGCACACATTTTAAGGGGATTTGCTATTTACTATATTAGATTACATAAGCAGTCGTATCAGATACACACAAAGAATTATTTATATACAAATAGCTCGCTGAACAAATGAACTGCTAATTTAAGTGTGACTGCACGCCGATCCCACTCCTGCCTGATAGAGCGAAGCGACCATGTATATATACATGTGACCAGTGTCCGATGGTTTTATCCGAGCGGCAGCGAGGTGTCATCATATTATGATTTTCCATTCTTCTCTTCATAGCAGCCATTTGACGAGCGCGTAAGCGATCGTGACAGGCGTAAAGATAGCATATCGTTTGCATTTTAATTCCACCAAGATGGCTGCCATCAAGGGCGCTGAAGCGCCCTTGATGGCAGCCATCTCGGTGGTTTTAGTATGGGGAATATTCCGAGCGCAAGCGAGGTGTAAATATGAAGATAGCTGCCATCAAGGGCGCTTCAGCGCCCTTGATGGCAGCTATCTTTGTGGAATTAAAATGCAAGCGATATGCTATTTAAAAGCGCTCTTGCTGGTGGCCATCTTGGTGGTAACACCTCGATTGCGCTCGGTTACAGAAAGGAAGGAAAGAAGGAAGGAAGGAAGGAAGGAAGGAAGGAAGGAAGGAAGGAAGGAAGGAAGGAAGGAAGGAAGGAAGGAAGGAAGGAAGGAAGGAAGGAAGGAAGGAAGGAAGGAAGGAAGGAAGGAAGGAAGGAAGGAAGGAAGGAAGGAAGGAAGGAAGGAAGGAAGGAAGGAAGGAAGGAAGGAAGGAAGGAAGGAAGGAAGGAAGGAAGGAAGGAAGGAAGGAAGGAAGGAAGGAAGGAAGGAAGGAAGGAAGGAAGGAAGGAAGGAAGGA
>CASGGR010000002.1:232500-273986 GCA_949318235.1 Ecdyonurus torrentis | reverse complement strand
TATATACAATATGTTTCTCCACATACTTGAGATACTAATTCAACATATTTACAGCATCAATGCTCTAAAAAATATTGCATAGTGGTTTTAAACTGGCAAAATGAATTATTTTCCTATGCCACCCCATGTTATTGAGTTATCCAACATGGCGTCGACTTTAACATGAATGAATAGACCCTATACCGTAAAAAAAAGAAGAGTTAAATATCATCTTAAATTAGATACTAAATTATATAATAAATGCTTGATATCGGTGGTGTCGTAGCACCAATCAGAAGCGCTTTAGGGGTCTATGCATTTATGTTAAAGTTGACGCCATATTGGATCACTCAATAACATGGGTGGCATAGGAAAATAAATCATTTTGGGGAGTTTAATACCTCTATGCAATATTTTTAAGAGCATTGATGCTGTAAATCACTCTAAATCATCTACACGATAAAAATTGCTATTATCTTTGATCTTGATATAAGTTAAACTGCAGTTATAAGAAATTATTTAATTGTCAATACTTCTTAACGTCGGTGACGTTGCACCAATCTCAGGTGTCCTTGGAGTAAAGCACGGAGCACGGAACCTCTAATTTAACGCTGATGGGGAAAAATACTTCACTAAAATATACTACACTACTTTACTACGGCACTGATTCCAGAAAATTATAGGGTTTGTGCGAATGACGTCACATTTAATGCGCTTGGATGCCGTAGTGGAGTAATGAATTGCTCAGCATAAGACAAACTTTGTTTTTCGCTATTTTAGTTGGGAAATAGGTTAACTTTTTTTTTATCACATTACTTGAGATACTAATTCAACCTATTAACAGCATCAATGCTCTTAAATTTATTATTATTATTATTTTTTTTTTTTTTTTCAATTAGCAAAATGTGTCATTTTTGTATGTGGCCCATTGAGTGATCCAACATGATGTCGACTTTAACATGAATGCAAATATACTATAAATAAAGATACTATAGATATACCTGTACGCATTTTAGACAAATAATTTCAAAATTTGTATCGTCAGTAAGAAATATATTTTCTGTGCAGCATCCCACATTTAAATTTATACAGTGCAGCTTTTTATATTATTATTATTTTTTTTAGAAGAAAAAGAAGAAGAAATGTGCCTGACTGATATCTCACAAACTAGACGGTTGCGAATTGTAATAATAACACAAAGTAAAGAATTTTTTTTTCTTACTTTCTTTCTTTTTTTTTTTTTTTTTTTTTTCTGACCATATTGTATTATCGTGCTACACCAATACACCAACCCCAATCCCAGTCAAGACATTGTATTAACGACAGGTAAGGACTTTCTAATCAATGGAAACACGGGCAGGCCAAAACCTAAATACTCAGCCCGGCATTCACCATGATAGCCTAGAGAAACCGTAAAAACATCTAGGCAGGCGGGTCAATACAATCAGATCGAACATGCACCTCCCAAATACTGTGCGTCGTCATAGAATGCATGTAAACATCGTGCAACGTGTTGTGCTCTCTCACGTCACGCACGCACCTTGCCGAGGCTCGAACCTATACTCGGTGAGGAGTACAAAGTTTCAAGTCAGCTGCCTTCACCACACTCGGCCATACCAGTGAGGTATTAAAAGTTTAGTTACTTCAAACATGTGAAAACACAATCAAATGTATAAGTTATTCCATTTTAAAGATTATAATCTTGTATACAAGCAAATGTAGAAATTCAAATTTTAATGGCAAATTTTAGGCAAATTAAAAAAAAATTATTTAAACTTTTTTCAGATCCAAAAAATAAAAAAATAAATTTATTCAATTGCATTTAAAAATTGTATTATTTGTTTTGCTGGCAATAAGTATCTACCAAGAACTATTGTGAAATATACATACACTCTTTTAACGATTTTCGGTCCAAGTTGGCCTTCTTCGTTAAACAGATCCTTGGTGTGCACGAGCTTAGAAAATTATATTATCCCCCCCCCCCACTCTTTCTCTACTTCTATCACTTTATCATCACGGACCTCCTTTTCTTAAGGATTAACCTCAGACCTAGCAAAAGCAAAATATCTCAAAATTGGTTCGATAACTTTTTAAAAAAACTTTAAGGGGGTTAAAAAATGTCATGATCTACGAGCTCCAGGTAACAGAATATTCAAACAATATTTGTGACTCGAGATAATTAGGATCAAAATTTGCATGTGATTAGCATTGTGTTTTTGTTTTTTCAATTTAAAAAAATTTTGGTTCGATAACTTTTTTTGAAACTTTCTGACGTTATAGATATGTCCAAGCTCGATCGAGTACTTTTTATTTTATATTTCAAAAATATTTCTGGTTCGAGAAAATTAAGCGTTAGTTTGACCATTTGAATAACATTGATTTTGAATTTCGCGGCAAAATAAAAATGGTTAAAAATTAATTGTGAGAAATGCATGGCAATTATGAAGAAATTATACTTGAACTTCTATTTTGTAAAGATGAGATGTATCCAAAAATAATTTTTAAAATATTTTACGATAAGTTTTTTAAAAAAAGGGGGCATTCTAGGTCTGAGGTTCACCGTTAACAATGTACTGTACCCGCAGTAATACAATTTGGCAATGCAATACGATAATTTAAATGCCTTTTTTTTACGTAAAAAGTAAAATAATAATAAACTACCCTCCCTCCCCCGCCCCCCTTTCCCAAAAAAAGTTAGCCTTTGACATGATTTGCTATAAATGATTAAATGCAATAGTAGTTATAGAGTTAAAGTAGAAAAAATACTTCTAAATCCTTACAAAATTATATTATGAATAATTTATGCAACATAGAAACATTTTATAAGTTCCTTTTTAAGTGAGTCGATAAATGATAAAATGAAATACGCCATATGAATGCTGTGTATACGATAACGTATATCTCACAATGTGGCTAGTATAATATCAACAAGTTTCTATAGCAATAATGAAAATCAATAATTATCGATAATAAATATTTTACGTAAAAAGTAATATAAAAGAAACATCAAATTCTTGTAAAAAAAATTGTTTGAGGGGGAAAATTAGCCAAATAAAACTATATTTAACGAGTTTGTTAATTACTAGATTGAAATGTGAGCACGTCACCCCTCTCTCACATTAACCTACTTGCAGCTGCAACTTGACTTCTTTACAAACAAAAAACTATTTCACTTGTTATTTAAAATGTTTTTATGTTGGCGTCTTCTGACTAAGCCGTGACTTTTATGTTTAAATTATGTCTACACTCAAATAGATAATTTAAATAACAAAAAAATTCAATGCAATTTACTAAGAATAATAAAAAATGTTAGTTATATTTTATATTCTATTCATCATTCAAGTTTTGATGACGTCAATAAAAATTACATCAAAAGTTTTACATGTCAAAAGAAAAAAAATGTGTGCATTTTGTTATAAAAAAAAAAAAAATGAAATGCTCATAAAATATATTAAAACGGATATTATATACTATAAAGTTTTTTATTTTTTATTATTATTATTATTATTTTTTTTAATTAAAAATCGTCTACTGCGCCTAAACTGCCTTCTATGCAGTTACTTCTTACTTTACATGTTTTAGGGAAGAGAGATTTACAACAACAACAAAAGTATTTTAATCGCGTTTATTTAACAATTTTTAAAGAAAAGAGGTTTTATAGTTTTAATTACATTTTCTTGTTTATTTGCTTAACTATTATTCATTGCTTCATAATGGCGTCCAAGCGCATTTAGTATGACGTCATGTGCATACATCCAATCCTGAACTACTGAATTTTGAACTATATTTTTAATATATATGTAAATTTTACTACTGTTATTTGAAGTTCGAATATAAGAAGAAGAAGAAGAAGAAGAAAAAAAAAAAAAAAGGAAATAAATAAAATAATAAGATACAATTTTTGTCATTTTTGAAATATTACTTTTATAAGTCCAACAATATTTAAAGATACCCATACAAAAAAAAAAAAAAAAAAAAAAAAAAAAAAAAGCGCATGGCATATAATTTATAACATTATATACGCAATAAATTACCATGTCGCATAGCAAAAATTTGGCTGTAGGAAGTTTGCATCCATGTAAAAATTGACGCCATATGCGAGCATTAAATAATATAAGCTAGTTAGTGATAATGACATTTTTTACCAGTTAAAAAATACTTAGCAATATTGTGAGAGCATTGATGCAATTAATAGGTTGAATCAGGTTTTTAGGTATTTGAGATAAATATGAATGAAAAATAAAAACAAACGCAAGTAAGTTAAAAAAAAAAAAAAAAGAAAGAAAAAAAGAAACAAAAAACATTTGTCCTGTGCCGAGCAATGTTATTCATTGCTTCATTATGGTGGCGAAGCGCATTAAGTATGACGTTCTGAACAACATATCTCGTTACTATACTTCACTACTACTTCTTATACTTTTTATAGCATCTTATGCGCAGTAACAGCACAAGAGACATGAAATATGAATATTAGATAAACATATTGCAGTCTAAGCAATATCCTCTTATAATATCACATGCATGTCACTTTTATAATATCATGTAAAAGTATGTACAAGTAGTAACGTGTATGCATTCATGTAATTGTCGACGCCATGTTGGATCACTCAATAACATGGACCCGTTAGGGAAAATAACACATTTAGCTATAGTTTTAAAATTCCAATGTTATATTTTGGAGAGCATTGATGCTAATTATAGGTTAAATTAGTATCTCAAGTATAATAATCTCAACAAAAATAATAATACAAAAATTAACCAATTTCTTAAGGAAAGTATCTAAAACCGAATTTTGTTCTATGTGAAGCAATGTTGTTCATCGCTCCAGTATGGCGTCAAAGTGTATGCAGTATGACTTTGTGCGGATATACTCTATCTAGCAATGTAGATTATTGAAGCCCCCCCCCCCCCCTCTCTCTCTCTCATCTCTGTCTGTCTGTCTGTCTGTCTGTCTGTCTGTCTGTCTGTCTGTCTGTCTGTCTGTCTGTCTGTCTGTCTGTCTGTCTGTCTGTCTGTCTGTCTGTCTGTCTGTCTGTCTGTCTGTCTGTCTGTCTGTCTGTCTGTCTGTCTGTCTGTCTGTCTGTCTGTCTGTCTGTCTGTCTGTCTGTCTGTCTGTCTGTCTGTCTCTATGTTTTTCTAAACACAATTAGAATTGAGATATTTAAAAAAAGTGTTTTTCCCAATTAGCGTAAAGTTAAATAAGAAGACCCTTAGCTTCCCCCGCATGCAATACGGATCAGCTGCATTAATGTTTATCCCACGGAAAGTATAAATTACGCTACATTTATGTTATTACATGGCATGAATGTTGATAAGTTAGAACAACATAAATACAACATACACATGATACAATATAATATTTATGCTTTATTGTTAATATAGAAAAGTAGGTTTTTGTGTGCCAGACCATGTAAAGAGCAGTAAATATGTGAAAAGTGATTGTTATAAAGGTCGACAATGGTCAATAGAAAACATCCCGGCATTCGCCATAGCAGGCTGAGGAAACCGTGGAAATACTAAGTTGCATATATAGTAGGGAAGGTAAATTGCCTCCTAAATTTCCAATCTAGCTTCTCGCCCTCGCCAGGCTTACGTAATGCCTGGACGGTGGCTGGGATCGAAACTTCAACCTGTTGCATGTGAGATGGACGATGAACGGCTATAGACCATGAATACCTCTACAACACTCACAAAACAAACTAGTAGAGGCTTTAAAGACTTCAATACATTAACTTATCTTTGATAATGTATTAAAAAATTAAACAAATATCAATATTAGACACGAATACGTTGATTTTTTTTACTAGTTTTATTTGGATGGTTTTAGTCATCACTTTTCTCATGTCACGATATTTGAAAGTATTATTTTTGTCTACTTTGCCGGATTTTTCTCTTCATTTTGTTTAAATTTTTTTTCAATGCCATTTATGAAAAAATATGCTCCTTCAAATTTATGCTGCATTTATGTCATTATAGCATAAATGATGCTAAATTAGAACAACATAAATAATTATGCTGTTCAAGATAATATTTATGTTTTGTAACATAATTATTATTCAATATAGCATAAATTGTGCCATATTGAACAAATTGTGCTGAACATGAGCTAGCATATTAATTATTATTATTAATTATTAATATTAGCATATATTAATTCCTTTAAATTTAATTCTGAGTAGCCGAAAAGTTTCAGATTTAAAGTAAGTTGCATGTATCTACTTATATTAGATATATATACACACACACAATTATCATAGGTTTTTTTTCTTTATAGAGTGCATTCCAGAATAATCGCTCTTTTAAAAAATGATTATGATATTTATTTACTTGCGCAAGTTTACAAGAAGTAAATATCTATTCACCTATATTTGAGTACATGTATTTTATCGTAGAACACCCATAGGTTGAATTAGATAGAACCACTTACAATATCTGATACAGAGCTTATTTTGATTGAATTTCTTTGTTACTTTTTTTTAATCATAATAACTACGTAATTATCATGCCAGCTCATTTTCAACATAATTTATGCTATACTGCATAATATCTATGTTACTTAGCATAAATATTATGTTGTACAGGATAATAATTTATGTTGTTCTAATTAAGCATAATTTATATAATGACATATGCAGCATAAGTTACGTAACTTATTCTTTCCGTGTGTATAATTGAAAAATTCAAAATACTTTTATTCATTTCTTTCATCCAACATACATAATACAATCCAATGCATTAGTCTAGGTTATTGCCATAAATGACAATATAGAAATGATTGTCAAACTATTTACAACATACAAATATAACAAAACAAAAAACCACACTTATGCATAAAAATACAATTTGTATTTAAATTATTTCATAATATTTTATTATATAATATTTTTAGTTCATGTTTAATATAATTAGAAGATTCCATAGTTGTTTAACTTGTGACTAAAAATATCACTGCATATAAATAATATTTTGCAAAAATATTATGATAACATTTTATGGTCTGTAAACTTATATCTGCAGATAGACGCAACTTTATAGAAATTTGCATCACCCGATTAGATGTACCGCATACTATGCACTCGGTCATTCGTTCGTTCGTTCGTTCGTTCGTTCGTTCGTTCGTTCGTTCGTTCGTTCGTTCGTTCGTTCGTTCGTTCGTTCGTTCGTTCGTTCGTTCGTTCGTTCGTTCGTTCTTTCGTTCGTTCGTTCGTTCGTTCGTTCGTTCGTTCGTTCGTTCGTTCGTTCGTTCGTTCGTTCGTTCGTTCGTTCGTTCGTTCGTTCGTTCGTTCGTTCGTTCGTTCGTTCGTTCGTTCGTTCGTTCGTTCGTTCGTTCGTTCGTTCGTTCGTTCGTTCGTTCGTTCGTTCGTTCGTTCGTTCGTTCGTTCGTTCATTCATTCATTCATTCATTCATTCATTCATTCATTCATTCATTCATTCATTCATTCATTCATTCATTCATTCATTCATTCATTCATTCATTCATTCATTCATTCATTCATTCATTCATTCATTCATTCATTCATTCATTCATTCATTCATTCATTCATTCATTCATTCATTCATTCATTCATTCATTCATTCATTCATTCATTCATTCATTCATTCATTCATTCATTCATTCATTCATTCATTCATTCATTCATTCATTCATTCATTCATTCATTCATTCATTCATTCATTCATTCATTCATTCATTCATTCATTCTTTCTTTCATTCATTCATTCATTCATTCATTCATTCATTCATTCATTCATTCATTCATTCATTCATTCATTCATTCATTCATTCATTCATTCATTCATTCATTCATTCATTCATTCATTCATTCATTCATTCATTCATTCATTCATTCATTCATTCATTCATTCATTCATTCATTCATTCATTCATTCATTCATTCATTCATTTGTATTCATTCATATTCATTCGTACAATTATTATACAATATATAGGTACTCCCCTCCACCCACACAATTTTAAAGTCAAAAAAATACCCCCACTCCTCTGTATATATCCCATATTTTCTTCAAAGAACAACCATATGTCAAAAAATCTCAGTGTCAAAGCACTTGTCAATGAGAGTGGTATTCTCTTGAAAATTCGTGCATTTAGTGTATATTACCTCGTGCTGTGTAATTAAATTTGAATTTATACGCGTATAAAAACTTCAAACAATTATAGTGTATATGTGCTGTGAGATCAGATTGGATTACACACAAACCGACAGGAAAAATAGTCCGCAACACTAAAGGTATTTATATTATATGTATAATAATAATAATAATAATATATATATATATATATATATATATACACACACAATATGCACAAATTAAATCATATACATTTATTCCATATAATATAAATTTATATTATACCTATTAGGACGAGCGCATCTGCAAAATTTCTATTACATTACTTTTGATCAACCGAAAACTACACAATATTATATATAAACACTAATCCATGCATTCATTCATTTATACAATTGATCATTTCTTATATTGAATAATTTTTTAATGTTACTGGACTAGAACAACAAACAAACACATATAAGTTTTCTCTCTCTCTCTCTCTCTCTCTCTCTCTCTCTCTCTCTCTCTCTCTCTCTCTCTCTCTCTCTCTCTCTCTCTCTCTCTCTTAACTTTGCTCAGAATATTAGAAATTAGATAAAACTTGGATGATAAAACTAAATGAAACAGTAATTCTGCTGAAAACCTCAATTTTGATTTAAGTTACCTATAAATATTATATTTAAATGGATCATATTTTTTTCAGTATAATATTAATAGTTAAAAATGTTACACTTTTTTAATTAAAAATACCATAGCATATAAAGCAGTAACATTAATTTAAAAGTAATATTTATAAAAATCATTTTTTCAGTCTAGCCTCTCCAGTCCCCGACGTTTAAACAAATTATTTCAGTTTCGTATATTTTAACCATGTTATGTTTTTGTGCGGCTCAGAATGACAAAAATATGTCTCTTTTGTCTTTTTTTTGTTTTTTTGTCTTTTTTTTTGTCTTTTTTTTTTTGTCTTCTTTTTTTTTTTTACTTTTGCAGACCCCCTACCTAATTTAGACTGATCAAAATAGCTTTAAAAATTGCGTAAATTAAGGAGTTTTTCTTGGTCCATATTTTGTATTTTTATCTTAATTTGTTCGATTTTTATTAACTGTATTGTATTGTATACTACACCGTATTGTATACTACAGGACTGAAGGCTAGGCACTATATAGCGCGTCTACATTAATTTTTATAAATATAATTCTGATCAACCGATTGAATATGTATATATATACACACACACACACTATTATCAATTATCATAGATTATTGTTTAGGTGCATTCTAAAATATCTTTGGAGTTTGCGTAGTTGTTAAAAGCTTGACATTAAACATAACACTGCATATGAATAGCTATTATGCAAAAATATTATCATCAAATTTTCAGTCTGCATTTTTTTTTTATTTTTTATTATTATTATTATTATTTTTTTTTTTTGCTTGACATATTATGTTAGCGATTATTGTGCTACACCGACCCCAGTCCCAGCCAAGACATTGTCTTATCGACAGCTAAGGATTTTTCAATTACGTTAGTAGGTGACCGACTGCTTGCAAACTAGACGGTCGTAAATTACAATATTAACACAAAGTAAAGATGAAATGTTGCTTCGTCATTAGTAAAAAGACGATCAAATACATAAGTTATTTAACTTTATAGATTACATGCAAATGTGGAAATTGAAATTTTAGCAGCAAATTTTAGTCAAATTAAAAACGTTTTTTTAAATTAAAATTATTTTATATGTATTTTATTATTAATATTATTATTTTGGAACAATTAAAAAAATTTAAATTTACTCGTTTTCATTTGAAATGCATAGTGTTTGTTGTGCTGGAAATTATAGTGTTTGTTTTGCTGCAAATTATAGTGTTAGTTTTGCTGCGCAAATTAATAATGTATACAAAGAATAGAATGTATAGAAAGAATAGAATGTGAAAACATAGTTCCTCTTTTAACGATTGCCGTTCCAAGTCGAACACTTTCTATGTTAAATGGAAAAGCACACAATTGGGCCGGCCACGGCCTAAGTACACAGCCCGGTATTTGCCATGACAGCCTAAAGAAACCGTGGAAACGTCTAGACAAGCTGGTCGGTGCAATCACATCGATCGTGCACCTCCCGAATGCTGTGCGTCGTCATGGCATGCATGTCAACATGAGGAGTACATAGTTACGAGTCAGGCGCCATCACCACTCGGCCACAGCTTGGTCATAATACGTATGTTTTTTTTTTTTTTTTTTTTTTTTTTTTTTTTTTTACATTCTAAACAATACCAATATTTTATTCATATATGATATTCATGAAAGTGCGTAGATCTCTATATAAGTCCTGGCAGATTTAGTTTCTCTCTCAATTTATTGCTAAAAATAAAAATCTACAATGTCGTCATGACAGTTTGTTATATTTAAATTGAAAATATAAGATAAAAATTAAGAAGTGCGTAGCAGCAGAAACGCTGCTTTTTTTAACATATATATTTTAAGGCTGCTATGTAACAAAATGATCTAACAACTCTATATATTTTTAGTATCACCCAGTTTATCTTAATTGTTTTATTTACTTATTTTATATATATTCATTTTACGGTATATTCACATTGTTTTGCATTGACCTTACATTTTGTTTCACACTCAGATTGCTTTTTTTTATGTGCTTCTCATTTTTAACGAAAATTCTGAGAATTTACATAATATAATAGAAAAAAAATAACATTATAATATAATTAATTACTAATTACCATACATTTAATGATTACTTACCATTTAGGGACTATACATAAAGTTACGCAAATCTTTGCATTTATAGTTTCTACTTTCAAAAATTATTTTATAGTGTTTCTATGAAATCATAAAATAATAATAATAAAAAGTATAATACTGTAGTTACACATAATATTATCTTCTATTCGCATTGACTCATCCAAAAAAGAATGTATGACCGAGTGGTGAAGGCAGCTGACTTGTACTGTGTACTCCTCACCGAGTATAGGTTCAAACCTCTGCTGGGTGCGTACATCAAGTGTGAGAGCACAATAACTCGATGCAAGTTACATGCATTCCATGAAGACGCACAGCATTCGAGAGGTGCAAGATCGATGTGATTGCACCGACTAGCCTGCCTCTAGACGTTTTCACAGTTTCTCTAGGCTATCATGGTGAATGTTGGGCTGAGTATTTAGGTCGTGGCTGGCCCGTGTGTGCTTTTCCATTAACTGGAAAGTCATTACCTGTCGATAAGACAATGTCGTGACTGGGATTGGGGTTGGTGTAGGACATTATAAAGAAGAAAAAAAAAGAGTGTATTAATTTAAATATCATAAAAAAGTTCTACATTATGGTGTTTGGAAGAGGTGTTTGCATTGCTTTATAAAAAAGTATGTGAGAACACTATATAAATAAGCATGGTTAAATACACATATCTTGCAAGTATTAAAATAATTATATATAGTACTAGTTTTGGTTTGAAGAGAGCAAAGATGTTATTCGTTATTTTTGGCTTTTATTTAAAAAAAAAATAACTACAACAAAATTTACATGACATTCCTAAGAAAATCGCAAACACAACATTAGTTCTTTCCTAAGAAATGGCATTTATTACTCCAGTATGGTGTCGAAGCGCATTCTTGTGCTTTTCAAGCACTCTCGCTTTCCCAACATTCGTTAAAAAAAACTAAAAATATTATAAATTATAATGTATTTATATTTTAAGTTTTATTATTCGAGTATAAATAATGTAATTATGTATTATTTTTCTATGAGGTTCATGTTATTGAGTGATCCAACATGGCGTCAACTTTAACATGAATGCAAAGACGCTATAAATGAAGATACTATACTATAGTAATATACTATAATAAAAAAAAAAGTGTCCTTCCCCCGCCCTCCCAAAAAAAGGTGATATTTTGACATAATTTGCTATATACACAATAACAGTTTTATAGGTAAAGTAGAAAAGACAGGGAGGGGGAAGGGGACTTCTAAATTCTTACAAAATTATATTATGAATCATTTATGCAACATAGAAACATTTTATGATTTGCTTTTTAAGTGAGTCGATAAATGAAATACGCCATATGAAGGATGTGTATACGACGATAACGTATCTGTCACAATATTGCTAGTTTTATCAACAAGTTTCTAGTAATAATGAAAATCAATAATTATCGAAAATAAATATTTTAAAATAGTTAATAAAACATCAAATTCCTGCAAAAAAAAAAAAAAAAAAGTTTTGAGGGAGAAAATTATCCAAATAAAAGTATGTTTAACGAGTTTGTTAATAACTAGATTGAAATATGAGCACGTCACCCCTCTCTCACATTAACCTACTTGCAGCTGCAACTTGACTTCTTTACAAACAAAAAACTATTTCACTTTTTATTTAAAATATTTTTATGTTGGCGTCTTCTGACTAAGACGTGACTTTTATGTTGAAATTATGTCTACACTCAAATAGATCATTTAAATAACAAAAAAATTCAATGCAATTTACTAAGAATAATAAAAAAATGTTAGTTATATTTTATATTCTGTTCATCATTCAAGTTTTGATGACGTCAATAAAAACTACACCAAAGTTTTACATATTATATACTATAAAGTTTTTTTTTTTTTTTTTTTTTTTTTAAATGAAAAATCGTCTATACTGCCTTCTCTGCAGATACTTCTTACATTACCTTCTTTTACATGTTTTAGGGAAGAGATATTTACAATAACAGCAAAAGTATGTTAATCGCGTTTATTTAACAATTTTTAAAGAAAATAGGTTTTATAACTTTAATTACATTTTCTTGTTTATTTTCTTAACTATTATTCATTGCTTCATAATGGCGACCAATCGCATTTAGTATGACGTCATGTGCATACATCCAATCCTGAACTACTGAATTTTGAACTATATATATATTTTTAAAATTTTACTACTGTTATTTGAAGTTCAAACATAAGAAGAAGAAGAAAAAGAAAAAAAAGAAAAAAAAAAAAAAAAAAAAAAAAAAAAAAAAAAAAAAAAGGAAATAAATAAAATAATAACATACAATTTTTGTCATTTTTTGAAATCTCACTTTTATAAGTCCAACAATACTTAAAGATATACATACAAAAAAAAAATGTGCATGGCATGCATAATTTATAACTTTATATATATAAGCAATAAATTACCATGTCGCATAGCAAAAATTTGCTATAGGCAGTTTGCATCCATGTAAAAATTGACGCCATATGTGAGCATTAAATAATATAAGCTAGTTAGTGATAATGACATTTTTTTACCAGTTAACAAATACTTAGCAATATATATTGTGAGAGCATTGATGCAATTAATAGGTTGAATCAGCTTTTTAGGTATTTGAGATAAATATGAATGAAAAATAAAAACAAACGCAGGTAAGTTAAAAAAAAAAAAAAAAAGAAAAAAAGAAAGAAAGAAACAAAAAACATTTGTCCTGTGCTGAGCAATGTTATTCATTGCTTCAGTATGGTGGCGAAGCGCATTAAGTATGACGTTCTGAACAACATATCTCGTTACTATATAATACTTTACTATTACTTCTTATAATATACTTTTTATAGCAACTTATGCGCAGTAACAGCACAAGAGACATGAAATATGAATATCAGATAAACATATTGCAGTCTAAGCAATATCCTCTTATAATATCACATGCATGTCACTTTTATAATATCATGTAAAAGTATGTACAAGTAGTAACGTGTATGCATTCATGTAATTGTCGACGCCATGTTGGATCACTCAATAACATGGACCGGTTAGGGAAAATAACACATTTAGCTATAGTTTTAAAATTCCAATGTTATATTTTGGAGAGCATTGATGCTAATTATAGGTTAAATTAGTATCTCAAGTATAATAATCTCAATAAAAATAATAATACAAAAATTAACCAATTTCTTAAGGAAAGTATCTAAAACCGAATTTTGTTCTATGTGAAGCAATGTTGTTCATCGCTCCAGTATGGCGTCAAAGTGTATGCAGTATGACTTTGTGCGGATTGGTCTATCTAGCAATGTAGATTATTGAAGCCTCCCCTCCTCTCTCTCTCTCTCTCTCTCTCTCTCTCTCTCTCTCTCTCTCTCTCTCTCTCTCTCTCTCTCTCTCTCTCTCTCTCTCTCTCTCTCTCTCTCATCTCTGTCTGTCTGTCTGTCTGTCTGTCTGTCTGTCTGTCTGTCTGTCTGTCTGTCTGTCTGTCTGTCTGTCTGTCTGTCTGTCTGTCTGTCTGTCTGTCTGTCTGTCTGTCTGTCTGTCTGTCTGTCTGTCTGTCTGTCTGTCTGTCTGTCTGTCTGTCTGTCTGTCTGCCTGTCTGTCTGTCTGTCTGTCTGTCTGTCTGTCTGTCTGTCTGTCTGTCTGTCTGTCTGTCTGTCTGTCTGTCTGTCTGTCTGTCTGTCTGTCTGTCTGTCTGTCTGTCTGTCTGTCTGTCTGTCTCTCTGTCTCTCTGTCTGTCTCTCTCTCTCTCTCTCTATGTTTTTCTAAACACAATTAGAATTAAGATATTTAAAAAAAAGTGTTTTTCCCAATTAGCGTATAGTTAAATAAGAAGACCCTCAGCGTCCCCCGCATGCAATACGGATAAGCTGCATTAATGTTTATCACACGGAAAGTATAAATTATGATACATTTGTGTTATTACATGGCATGAATGTTGATAAGTTAGAACAACATAAATACAACATACACACGATACAATATAATATTTATGCTTTATTGTTAATATAGAAAAGTAGGTTTTTGTGTGCCAGACCATGTAAAGAGCAGTAAATATGTGAAAAGCGATTGTTATAAAGGTCGGCAATGGTCAATAGAAAACATCCCGGCATTCGCCATAGCAGGCTGAGGAAACCGTGGAAATACTAAATTGCATATATAGTAGGGAAGGTAAATTGGCTCCTAAATTTGCAGTCTAGCTTCTTGCCCTCGCCAGTCTTACGTAATGCCTGGACGGTGGCTGGGATCGAACCTTCAACCTGTTGCATGTGAGTTGGACCATGAACGGCTATAGACCATGAATACCTCTATCAACACTCACAAAACAAACTCAATCAAACGACATAAATGCATTAACTTATCATTGCTAATATAATATTAAAAAATTAAACAAATATCAATATTAGACAAGAATACGTTGATTTTTTTTACTAGTTTTATTTGGACGGTTTTAGTCATCACTTTTCTCATGTCACGATATTTAAAAGTATTATTTTTGTCTACTTTGCCGGATTTTTTTCTTCATTTTTTTTTTTTTTACTTTTTTTAATGCCACATATGAAATAATTATGCTCCTTCAAAGTTATGCTACATTTATGTCATTATAGCATAAATGATGCTAAATTAGAACAACATAAATAATTATGGTGTTCAAGATAATATTTATGCTTTGTAACATAATTATTATTCAATATAGCATAAATTGTGCCATATTGAACAAATTGTGCTGAACATGAGCTAGCATATTAATTATTATTATTAATTATTAATATAAGCATATATTAATTCCTTTAAATTTAATTCTGAGTAGCCGAAAAGTTTCAGATTTAAAGTAAGTTGCATGTATCTACTTATATTAGATATATATACACACACACAATTATCATAGTTTTTTTTCTTTATAGAGTGCATTCCAGAATAATCGTTCTTTTTAAAAATGATTATGATATTTATTTACTTGCGCAAGTTTACAAGAAGTAAATATCTATTCACCTATATTTGAGCACATGTATTTTATCGTAGAACACCCATAGGTTGAATTAGATAGAACAACTTACAATATCTGATACAGAGCTTATTTTGATTGAATTTCTTAGATACTTTTTTTTAATCATAATAACTACGTAATTATCATGCCAGCTCATTTTCAGCATAATTTATGCTATACTGCATAATATCTATGTTACTTAGCATAAATATTATGTTGTACAGGATAATAATTTATGTTGTTCTAATTAAGCATAATTTATATAATGACATATGCAGCATAAGTTACGTAACTTATTCTTTCCGTGTGTATAATTCAAAAATTCAAAATTCTTTTATTCATTTCTTTCATCCAACATAGATAATATAATCCAATGCATTAGTCTAGGTTATTGCCATAAATGACAATATAGAAATGATTGTCAAACTATTTACAACATACACATATATAACAAAACAAAAAACGACACTTATGCATAAAATTACATTTTGTATTTAAATTATTTCATAATATTTTATTATATAATATTTTTAGTTGCATTTTTAATATAATTAGAAGTTTCCATAGTTGTTTAACTTGTGACTAAAAATATCACTGCATATAAATAATATTAGGCAAAAATATTATGATAACATTTTCAGTCTGTAATCTGTATACGTATATCTGCAGACACACGCAACTTTAAAGAAATTTGCATCACCCGATTAGATGTACCGCATATTATGCACTCGGTCATTCCTTCGTTCGTTCGTTCATTCGTTCATTCATTCTTTCATTCATTCATTCATTCATTCATTCATTCATTCATTCATTCATTCATTCATTCATTCATTCATTCATTCATTCATTCATTCATTCATTCATTCATTCATTCATTCATTCATTCATTCATTCATTCATTCATTCATTCATTCATTCATTCATTCATTCATTCATTCATTCATTCATTCATTCATTCATTCATTCATTCATTCATTCATTCATTCATTCATTCATTCATTCATTCATTCATTCATTCATTCATTCATTCATTCATTCATTCATTTGTATTCATTCATATTCATTCGTACAATTATTATACAATAATTAGCTACTCCCCTCCACCCACACAATTTTAAAGTCAAACAAATACCCCCACTCCTCTGTATATATCCCATATTTTCTTCAAAGAACAACCATATGTCAAAAAATCTCAGTGTCAAAGCACTTGTCAATGAGAGTGGTATTCTCTTGAAAATTCGTGCATTTAGTGTATATTACCTCGTGCTGTGTAATTAAATTTGAATTTATACGCGTATAAAAACTTCAAACAATTAGTGTATATGTGCTGTGAGATCAGATTGGATTACACACAAACCGACAGGAAAAATAGTCCGCAACACTAAAGGTATTTATATTATATGTATAATAATAATAATAATATATATATATATATACACACACACACACACACAATATGCACAAATTAAATCATATACATTTATTCCATATAATATAAATTTATATTATACCTATTTGGACGAGCGCATCTGCAAAATTTCTATTACATTACTTTTGATCAACCGAAAACTACACAATATTATATATAAACACTCATCCATGCATTCATTCATTTATACAATTGATCATTTCTTATATTGAATAATTTTGTAATGTTACCGGACTAGAACAATAAAAAAACACATATAAGTTCTCTCTGTCTCTCTCTCCCTCTCTCTCTCTCTCTCTTTGAACTTTGCTCAGAATATTAGAAATTAGTTTAAACTTGGATGATAAAACTATGAAACAGTAATTCTGCTAAATTTTTATTGAAGTAACCTATAAATATTATATTTAAATAAATCATATTTTTTTCATTATAATTTTAATAGTAAAAATTTTACAGTTTTTTAATTAAAAATACCATAGCATATAAAGTAGTAACATTAATTTAAAAGTAATATTTAAAAAATTCTAATTTTTTTAATCTAGCCTCTTCAGTTCCCGACGTTTTAACAAAATTATTTCAGTTTCGTATTTTTGAACCACGTTTTTGTGTGGCTCAGAATGACAAAAATATGTCTCTTTTGTCTTTGTCTTTTTGTCTTTTTTTTTTTTTTTTTACTTTTGATCAAAATAGCTTTAAAAATAGCGTAAATTAAGGAGTTTTTCTTGGTCCATATTTTGTATTTTTATCTTAATTTGTTCCATTTTTATTAACTGTCTGATACCCACCGTATTGTATACAGGACTGAAGGCTAGGCACTATAGCGCATCTATACATTAATTTCTGTAAATATAATTCTGATCAACCGATAATTTACCTTTTGTATTAAATAAATATACGCACACACGCACTAATATCATAGATTATTGTTTGGGTGCATTCCAAAATATCTTTGGAGTTTGCGTAGTTGTTATTAAGCTTGACATTAAAAATAACACTGCATGTAAATAACTATTATGCAAAAATATTGTCATTAAATTTTCAGTCTGCATTTTTTATTATTATATATATATATATATATATATATATATATATATATATATATATATATATATATTTTTTTTTGCTTGACATGTTGTGTTAGAAATTATCGTGCTACACCAACCCCAGTCCCAGCCAAGACATTGTCTTATCGACAGCTAAGGATTTTTCAATTAGGTTAATAGGTGACCGACTGCTTGCAAACTAGTCGGTCGTAAATTACAATATTAACACAAAGTAAAGATGAAATGTTACTTCGTCATTAGTGAAAACACGATCACGATTGCACTTTATAGATTACATGCAAATGTGGAAATTCAAAATTGAGCAGCAAATTTTAGTCAAATTAAAATTTGTTTTGTTTTTTTAAATTAAAATTATATATATATATATATATATATATATATATATATATATATATATATATATATATATATATATATATATATATATATATATATATATATATATATATATATATATTTGGAACAATCAAACCTTTTTTAAATTTACTCGTTTTCATTTGAAATATATAGTGTTTGTTTTGCTGCAAATTAACAATGTATACAAAGAAAAGAATCATTGTGAAAACATAGTTCCTCTTTTAACGATTGCCGGTCTAAGTCGAACACTTTCTATGTTAAATGGAAAAGCACACAATTGGGCCGGTCACGGCCTAAGTACAGTACACAGCCCGTAATTTGCCATGACAGCCTAAAGAAACCGTGGAAACGTCTAGACAATCTGGCCGGTGCAATCACATCGATGTGCACCTCCCAAATGCTGTGCGTCGTCATGGCATGCATGTCAACATGAGGAGTACATAGTTACGAGTCAGGCGCCATCACCACTCGGCCACAGCTTGGTCATAATACGTATGTTTTTTTTTTTTTTTTTTTTTTTTTTTTTTACATTCTAAACAATACCAATATTTTATTCATATATGATATTCATGAAAGTGCGTAGATCTCTATATAAGTCGTGGCAGATTTACTTTTTCTCTCAATTTATTGCTAAAAATAGAAATCTACAATGTCGTCATGACAGTTTGTTATATTTAAATTGAAAATATAAGAAAAAAATTAAGAAATGCGTAGCAGCAGAAACGCTGCTTTTTTTAACATATATTTTTTAAGGCTGCTATGTAACAAAATGATCTAACAACTCTATATATTTTTAGTATCACCCAGTTTATCTTAATTGTTTTGTTTACTTATTTTATATATTTATTTTACGATATATTCATATTGTATGCATTGACGTTATATTTTGTTTCCCACTCAGATTGCTTTTTTTTATGTGCTTCTCAATTTTAACGAAAATTCTGAGAATTTACAAATAATAGAAAATATAACATTATAATATAACTAATTACTAATTACCATACATTTACTGATTACTTACCATTTAGGGTCTATAGGGTCTATACACAAAGTTACGCAAATCTTTGCATTTATAGTTTCTACTTCCAAAATTTATTTTATAGTGTTTCTATGAAATCATAAAATAATACTAATAAAAAGAATATTATACTGTAGTTATACATATTATTAACTTCTTTTCTCATTGACTCATTCAAAAAAGAATATGGTATGGCCGAGTGGTGAAGGCAGCTGACTTGTACTCTGTTCTCCTCACCGAGTATAGGTTCAAACGTTCAAACCTCTGCTGGGTGCGTACGTCAAGTGTGAGAGCACAATAACACGATGCATGTTACATGCATTCCATTAAGACGCACAGCATTTGAGAGGTGCAAGATCGATGTGATTGCACCGACCAGCCTGCCTAGACGTTTCCACGGTTTCTCTAGGTTGTCATGGTGAATGTTGGGCTGAGTATTTAGGCCGTGGCCGGCCCGGTGTGTGCTTTTCCATTAACTGGAAAGTCATTACCTGTCGATAAGACAATGTCTTGACTGGGATTGGGGTTGGTGTTGCACAATATAAAGAAAAAAAGGAGTATTAATTTAAATATCATAAAAAAGTTCTACTTTATGGTGTTTGGAAGAGGTGTTTGCATTGCTTTATAAAAAAGTATGTGAGAACACTATATAAATAAGCATGGATAAATAACACATATCTTGCAAGTATTAAAATAATTATATATAGTACTAGTTTTGGTTTGAAGAGAGCAAAGATGTTATTCGTTATTTTTGGCTTTTATGTTAAAAAAATAACTACAACAAAATTTACATGACGTACCTAAGAAAATTGCAAACACAACATTTGTTCTTTCCTAAGAAATTACATTTATTACTCTAAGATGGTGTCGAAGCGCATTCTTGCGCTTTTCAAGCACTTGCTTTCCAGCAACATTTTACATTCGTTAAAAAAAGAACTACAAATGTTATAAATTATAATGTATTTATATTTTAAGTTTTATTATTCGAGTATAAATAATGTAATTATGTATTATTTTTCTATGAGGTACATGTTATTGAGTGATCCAACATGGCGTCAACTTTAACATGAATGCAAAGACGCTATAAATGAAGATACTATAGTAATATACTATAATAAAAAAATAAAAATAAAAAGTATCCTTCCCCCGCCCTCCCAAAAAAAGGTGATATTTTGACATAAGTTGCTATAAACACAATAACAGTTTTATAGGTAAAGTAGAAAAGACAGGGAGGGGGGAGGGGACTTCTAAATTCTTACAAAATTATATTATGAATCATTTATGCAACATAGAAACATTTTATGATTTGCTTTTTAAGTGAGTCGATAAATGAAATACGCCATATGAAGGATGTGTATACGATAACGTATCTGTCACAATATTGCTACTTTTATCAACAAGTTTCTAGTAATAATGAAAATCAATAATTATCGAAAATAAATATTTTAAAATAGTTAATACGTAAAAAGTACTATAAAAGAAACATCAAATTCCTGTAAAAAAAAACATAAAATAAAAAAAAAAAAAAAAAAAAAAAAAAAAAACATTGTTTGAGGGGAGAAATTAGCCACATAAAAGTATGTTTTAATGAGTTTGTTAACAACTAGATTTAAATGTGAGCACGTCACCCCTCTCTCACATTAACCTACTCGCAGCTGCAACTTGACTTCTTTACAAACAAAAAACTATTTCACTTTTTATTTAAAATATTTTTATGTTGGCGTCTTCTGACTAAGCCGTGACTTTTATGTTGAAATTATGTCTACACTCAAATAGATAATTTAAATACCATTTACTAAGAATAATAAAAAAATGTTAGTTATATTTTATATTCAATTCATCATTCCAGTTTGATGACGTCAATAAAAACTACATCAAAGTTTTACATGTCAAAGAAAAAAAATGTGAGCATTTTATTATAAAAAAAAATGAAGTGCTCGTAAAATATATTAAAACGTATATTATACTATAAGGTTAAAAAAAAAATTAAAAATCGTCTGCTGCCTTCTATGCAGAATTGCAGATACTTCTTACTTTATACATCCTTTTTACATGTTTTAGGGAAGAGAGATTTACAAAAAAAAAAAAAGTATTTTAATCGCGTTTATTTAACAATTTTTAAGGAAAAGAGGTTTTATAGTTTTAGTTTTATTTTCTGGTTTATTTGCTTAACTATTATTCATTGCTTCATAATGGCGTCCAAGCGCATTTAGTATGACGTCATGTGCATACACCCAATCCTGAACTACTGAATTTTGAATTATATTTTTAATATATAAAGACTATAGATAAATTTTACTACAACTGCTATTTAAAGTTCAAATATAAGAAAAGAAGAAGAAGAAAGAAAAAAAAAAAAAAAAAAAAAAAAAAAGTAAGAAATAATAAGATACAATTTTTGGCATTTTTTTTGAAATCTAACTTTTAAAAGTCCAAACATATTTAAAAATATCCATACAAAAAAAAAAAAAAAAATTTGAGGAAAAAAAAAAAAAAAAAAAACGAAAAAAACGAAATAATTTATAACATTATGCAATAAATTACCATTTCGCATAGCACAAATTTTGCTATAAGGAGATAAGGAGGTTGCATCCATGTAAAAATTGACGCCATATGTGAGCATTAAATAATATAAGCTAGTATGTGAAAATGACATTTTTTTACCAGTTAACAAATACTTAGCAATATTGTGAGAGCATATTGATGCAATTAATAGGTTGAATTAAGTTTTCAGGTATTTGGGAAAAATAAGAATGACAAATAAAAACAACAGCTTTAAGTTTTTAAATAAAATAGCCAAAAAAAAAAAAAAAAAAAAAAATGTCTTGTGCTGTGCAATGTTATTCATTGCTTCAGTATGGTGGCGAAGCGCATTAAAGGCATAAAAAACATTGAAACAACATGTTCTAAACACAAAATGGGATCTACAAAACTGATGATATTTTTTACCAGAATGTTAATGTAGTCCCACAAAAGAGCTTGAAAAAAATGTAAAGTATGCAATTTGCGTGAATATTCCTGTTTATGATGTCATTAACAGGCAAAAATTAGTATGAAAATGTTGTGCGGGTTGCATAAATCTAAATTTTCTGATCATTGCTACGGGGCTACAGTTGTGTTTTGAGACCAACTAACGCTATTAATATAAGTCCCATCAAGTGTTTTGTGATGTAAATGAAAATGTTTTCATGTTTTCTATGCCTTTAAGTATGGCGTTGTGAACCACATATCTCGTTACTATATTATAGCAACATAAGCAGTAACAGCACAAGAGATATGAAATATGAATATCAGACAAAATTATTGCAGTCTAAGCAATATCCTCTTATAATAACACATGCATGTTACTTTTATAATATCAGGCTATTATAATAATAATACCGAGTGAATATTATTACCGAGTGAATATCTCGGTAATTATATTTGATACTTTTATTTATCTATAATATCAAGTTCTGAAATCTAATACTTTACTTACGTTTCAGATAAACTCTAATGTAGACACAACGTACACAAAATTGATATCAGTTTTTATTTCAAGCAAACAACTACACACTAAAAAATTTCGTTAGTAATCAACGGAATAAGTGTTTTTTCAACGGTTATAAGTGTTGATAATTAACGTTTCAAAACTCAACTCTTATTGTATTGAAAGCTCTATGCTTAAGTACAATTTCACTTTAAACGTTGATTTATCAGCATAAATAGAGTTGATAAAAACTGTCAATTTTCAACGGAATAAACGTCCTTCTCCACCTAATTAGAAATAATATAAAAACTTACTTTACACAATTTCCTGTGTTCTATGCGAAAAATCAAAATATGCATAAGAATAAATAGTGTTTATTTTTTATTCTTTAACTAGAATCAACGGAAATTTTTTTTTGAGTTTTTTTTATTTCTGCCCAAAAAGTGCGTTTTTTTCGTAAAGTTACCAACCCGTTAGAAATTTTATTGCATTTTTGGATGTAACTCGATTTTTCATACCCAAATCGGTCATCCAAAAATTTATGATACACTATATACTAATTAACAGTTGAGTTTGGTTCTTATTCATCTAATTGTAATTAAGCGTTGATTATAAACGTTTGTGACGTCACACGTAAGCGTTAAATATCTACGTTTAAAGCATGATGAAACTGTGTACAAGCTTTTCAACGTTTAGAACGTCGATTATACACGTCTATTTTTTAGTGTGTATATTTATTTATATTATTTTTCATTTTTCATTTTTTATGACGGTTTAATATTATATATAAAAAATTCTAAATACTCTAATTTTTATTTTTAATAAAACTGACATCCTATTGTTTATTTATTCGATTGCTAATTTGTGTGTTATTATAAATATAAAGTATAAAAGTCATCCATACAAAAAAAAAAAAAAAAAAAAAAAAAAAAAAGCAGGACTATAGCTCGTTCTATAAACTACACACAAATATTGAACCAGCTTCGAAAATGTTCCTTTGTTAAAAACAGCTTATTATGACGTCGTTACCTGTTTACTACGTTTATACATATGATTGATTATTGTTATTTCTTCTTTTAAATTTTTGAACTTGATAAGAATGAAAGAAACTTCCCAAAAATAGTTCCAGTCTTAATATGCGACTCACTTTGTCGGCTCAAAAAACAAGATCAACCAATGGACGTGTCTTATTTTGTTGGTCAGCCAATCACTGTTATTGAGATGCACTTTACTTTACAGAACGAGCTTATGTGTATCATGTGTATGAAAGACGACTTAGACGACGCATAGCATTCAGGAGGTGCATCAATGTAATTGCAGCCTGCGTAGGCGTTTCCACGGTTTATCTAGATTGTCATGGTGAATGTTGGGCTGTGTATATAGGTCTTGTTCAGCCGGTGTGTGGGGTTTCTATTGATTGGAAATCCTAACCTGTCGATTAGACAATATTTTTGGGGAAAAAAATAGCAGCCTTTGATATCGGACCAAAACAATCATGCCATTTTTTGTGTTATGCAGAAGAAAAATGTGAAATAAAGTTGTATACTGAGTTCATTTTGTCTTTCCAATTACATAACTACGACACAATTGTGTCACAAATTATAATGCTAATCCATACTAATTTAAATATACATTAATTAAATATTATAACACATTTTCCATCATAAAATGAATCAATTAAATAAATTGATTCTTGATTTTTTTTTCCTTACGCTATGCGAAATAGCTCACTCATTCTTTAGTTACCTTAGTCGATATTTTTAAACTTTTGCCTGCATCGATTTTATTTTATATTGGATAATGGATATTACATTATAGGGTGTATGCAGATGACGTCATATTTAATGCGCTTGGAGGCTATATTGGAGTAGTGAATAACATTGCTGAGCATAGGACAAACTTCGTTTTAGACCATTTTCTTTGGGAAATAAGTTAATGTTTTGTTATTGTAATTTTTCTCACATACTTGAAATACTAATTTGACATATTTACAGCATCAATGCTCTCAAAAATATTGCATAATGTTTTTAAACTGGCAAAATGAGTTATTTTCCTATGCCACCCATGTTATTGAGTTATTCAATATGGCGTTGACTTTATCATTCGACTATAACCCTATAGTATATCAATGCTGTTGCGGCTAAACTACACTTCTACTTTTAGCGTGTTTGCTTACTTTCACGCATCTACGTTTATATCAGGATAGCCATAGAAACACACATCTATACATATATCGCGACACCAGGTAAATGTAGATACGTCTTTCTGTGGCTATCATGATAAATGTAGATAAATGAAAGAAAACAAACCCGCTAAAAGTAGCAATGTTTAACTGCAACAGCATCTATATTTAAGTAGAATCAGAAGTTGTCATTTTTGGCAAGGCTGCGAAAAAAAAAATAATTATAATACATTATATTATGCAAAAAAAAAAAAAAAAAAAAAAAAAAAAATTAGGCGACTTGTACCATGTGGACAAGCGCATCTGCAAATATTTTTATTACATTATTTTGATCACCCGATAATTATAGAATATTATTAAATAAACATTAATTCATTCATTCATTCATTCATTCATTCATTCATTCATTCATTCATTCATTCATTCATTCATTCATTCGTTCGTTCGTTCGTTCGTTCGTTCGTTCGTTCGTTCGTTCGTTCGTTCGTTCGTTCGTTCGTTCGTTCGTTCGTTCGTTCGTTCATTCATTCATTCATTCATTCATTCATTCATTCATTCATTCATTCATTCATTCATTCATTCATTCATTCATTCATTCATTCATTCATTCATTCATTCATTCATTCATTCATTCATTCATTCATTCATTCATTCATTCATTCATTCATTCATTCATTCATTCATTCATTCATTCATTCATTCATTCATTCATTCATTCATTCATTCATTCATTCATTCATTCATTCATTCATTCATTCATTCATTCATTCATTCATTCATTCATTCATTCATTCATTCATTCATTCATTCATTCATTCATTCATTCATTCATTCATTCATTCATTCATCATTCATTCATTCATTCATTCATTCATTCATTCATTCATTCATTCATTCATTCATTCATTCATTCATTCATTCATTCATTCATTCATTCATTCATTCATTCATTCATTCATTCATTCATTCATTCATTCATTCATTCATTCATTCATTCATTCATTCATTCATTCATTCATTCTTTTATTCAATTGATAATTTCTTATATTGAATAAAATTTTAATGTTACCGGACTAGAACAATAAACACATACACATATAAGTTCTCTCTCTCTCTCTCTCTCTCTCTCTCTCTCTCTCTCTCTCTCTCTCTCTCTCTCTCTCTCTCTCTCTCTCTCTCTCTTTCTCTCTCTTAACTTTGCTCAGAATATTAGAAATTGGATTAAACTTGGATGATAAAACTACAAAACTGAGTAATTCTGCTCATTCATTCAATTTTGATTTTACCTCAATTTTGATTTAAGTTACCTTAAATATTATTTAAATGGATCATATTTTTTTCAATTTTACTTTTGTAATTAGAAATATCACAGCATATAAAATAGTAACATTAATTTAAAAGTAATATTTATAAAAATCAATTTTTTTCACTCTAGCCTCTTCAGTGCCCAACTTTTTTAAAAATGATTTAAGTTTCGTATATTTGAACCACGTTTTTGTGCGGCTCAGAATGACATATGTCTGTTTTGTCATTTTTTTTTTTTTTTTTTTTTAATTTTGCAGACCCCCTACCCACCTTAGAATGATAAGAATAGCTTTAAAAATAGCGTAAATTAAGGAGCTTTTACTGAATGGTAGACACCATAGCGCATCTACATCAATTTCTATAAATAAAATTCTGATCAACCGATAATTTACCTTTTGTATATAATATATATTTTTTTATTTTTTTATTTTATTTAACTCATATAGAATACATATTATACAGTTTTGAGGTCATTATACATTATTCCGCTTCAGAGAGCTATTCGCTCGTGTCGAAGCAATATCATAGTTAGAAATTATAAAAAAGATAAGAAAGATTAGGTGATTGTCTTTTCACACATTGTATGAAAAAAAAATAAAAAAAAATAATAATAATAATAATAATAATAATGATTATATCCCTTTGAATAGTAGTAATTTTTTTTTTTTTTTTTTTCAGCATATTTATTACTGTTTTTTGAAAACATAGTTTTTTAATAAATTTTTGAAGGTTATATAATTTTTATTTTTTATTTGGTCTGGTAGATCATTGTATAAATGAATACCTTTGGTTAAGATTGCCATTCGTCCCATTTTAGTTCGTTGGAAATCAATGTGAATATCTTTAGCTTGTCTTGTGTAATACTTATGTATTTCATTATTATATACAATTTCAAAATCATTTTTTATTAAGTTGTGAATTATCCTATATATTAAAGTACATAGCGCCACAGTGTTCATGCTATTTATATTTAGTTTATTAGTCTCTTTATATAAATCAATTGTATTTTTCCTGTATGGAAAATTATATACTATTTTGAGAGCCTTATTTTGCATTCTTTTAATGTTAATAAGTTCATTTTCATATGCATTACCCCAAATTCCTACAAGATAATTTATGTGAGAGTGTATAAATGCATTGTATATATGATTTTTTACAATTTGAGGAACAAAATTCTTAATCCTCCACAACATACCAATAATTGGAGCAATTTTCATTTTAATATTTGCAATTTGTTTACTGAATTTCAATTTTGAGTCAATTACCAAACCCAAATATTTATATTCATATACTTTTTCAAGATAGATATTATTTACTTTAGGGGAAGGGTATAATTTTTGATCCTCATATCTGGTTATTATCATATATTTAGTTTTATCAACATTCATGGTCAAGAAATTTGCATTAAGCCATTGCTTCAGTAAGTTTAGATCAAATTCTATATCTTGAATTATTGAATTTTCATCATTATTTTCATAAATCAAACATATATCATCAGCATATATTACTAATTTTCCTTTTAGTTTTAATTTACATAAGTCATTAATATAAAGGATAAAAAATTTGGGGGAAGTGGTCCCTCCCTGTTGGATTCCAAAATTTAGTACTTTGATATCACTATATTGTCCATCAACATGTACAGTTTGCTTCCTGGATGATAAATAAGATATGAATAATTTTAGAAATTTTCCTTTAATACCAATTTTTTGTAGTTTGTCAATAAGGTAGCTAATTTTAACTGTATCAATATAAATATATACGCACACATACACACACTATTATCATAGATTATTGTTTGGGTGCATTCAAAAATATCTTTGGAGTTTGCGTAATTGTTAAGCTTGACATTACAAATAACACTGCATATAAATACTATTATGCAATAATATTATCATCAAATTTTCCGTCTGATTTTTTTTTTTTTTTTTTTTTTTAGCTCGACATATTGTGTTATAGCGATTATCGTGCTACACCAACCCGAGTCCCAGTCCCAGTCAAGACATTGTCTTATCGACAGGTAAGAATTTTTCAATTAGGGTAGTAGGTGACCGACTGATATCTGGCAAGATAGACGGTCGTAAATTGCAATATTAACACAAAGTAAAGATGAAATCTTACTTCGTCATTATAGTGTAAAAATTGTAAAGACAAAAATGTGAAATTTCACACAGTTATACGTTAGGGTAACTGGGTAAGATATTTTCAAAAATATAAAAAATATATATAAAGAGAGAGAGAGAGAGAGAGAGAGAGAGAGAGAGAGAGAGAGAGAGAGAGAGAGAGAGTTAGCGAGTTAGTTACAAAGAGAGAGAAAGAGAGACAGGTGGATCCAGGAATTCTTTTTTTTCTTTAGGGGGTGGGGGAGGGGGCAATCTCTAAAAAGGCACCGCAGTCCAAAAGTTTTAGGTAACGTGTTCTCACATGACGTCATACTGCATGCGTTTAGAGGCCATATTGGAGCAATGAGTTATATATAGGGTGTTTTTACATGAAGTCATACTACATGCGCTTAAAGGCCATATTGTAGCAATTAATTATATATAAGGTGTTCTAAACTGACGTCATACTGCATGCGCTTAGTGTCCATATTAAAGCAAAAGTAACATATTTATGTAATTTTTGTTGTATTTATAAATAAATAAATAAATAATCGTCTTTATTAAAAAAAAAAAATGCATAGAAAGAAAAATACAAATTTTTGAAAGCTCAAGATTTAAGCCCGATTTTTTAAAAGTTTTAAAAGTGTAAGCATTCATTTTAAAGTCAACGCCATGTTAGATAGCACAATAACATGGGCCACATAGGAAAATAACGGATTTTGTCAGTTTAAAAATACTAAGCAACATTTTGGAGAGCATTGTGATGTTGTAAATAGACAGAATTTTAAGTAAGTACAAAAATTATAAAAATCAACTGATTTCCTACATACAATAATAATATTAATAATACGTAATAATAAAAGTTTGCTGCACAAATGTTACTTATTATTACTCCAGTATGGCGTCGAAGCGTATTTCTTTTTTTCTTTATAGACACACTATATTATACATATTTAACTATTATATTATGAATGAATGAATGAATGAATGAATGAATGAATGAATGAATGAATGAATGAATGAATGAATGAATGAATGAATGAATGAATGAATGAATGAATGAATGAATGAATGAATGAATGAATGAATGAATGAATGAATGAATGAATGAATGAATGAATGAATGAATGATAAAAATTGTTATAAGAACGTATAATTACAATAACAAAATGGCGGATGCCCCTGTAGATTGGTAGATAGGCTTTTTGTTGCACATTCTACTGTCAGTTTGTTAATAAAGTACACTAGACGACGCTATGCAAGTCAGTACCAAACTTCACAAATGTGAAGTAAAGTGTGAAGCAAAAAGCCTACCTACAAACTTTACAGGCGCTCCTAGTGTTTTATTAAAAACCAGTAATTTTTATTATTTATTTTATATTATTCTTTCCAATTGCAGTTAAAATAACGGCAATGACGTAATTTATTTTTTACGACAATAAAGATGAATATTTATTTGTTAACCGATTATTATATTATTGATTTTTTGTATCATTTTTGTAAACTTGTACAATATTTATTTAATAGGGCGGCACGTGACGTCATATGTAATGCACTTGGAGGCCATGCTGTAGTAGTGAATAACATCGCTCAGCATAGGACAAACTTTGTTTAAGGCAATATTCTTTGGGAAATCAGTTATGTTTTTGTTATTATTATTTTTCTCACATACTTGAGATAGTAATTACAGTATCATATAGTATAGTAATACAGCATCAATCATCTCAAAAATATTGCATAGTGTTTTTAAACTGACAAAATGAGTTATTTTCATATGCCACCCATGTTATTGAGTTATCCAACATGGCGTTCACTTTAACATGAATGAATACACCCTATAGTAAATACCATTTTATTTCTCTAGCATTTACATTTAATGATTTTTTATAAATTTTATTTTATTTTAATCTTAAACTAGATGACTCTTAATATTTTATTATTTTCTCTGGAAAAATACACCTTTTTTTTCTTAAATTTTAAAGCTTGTTTTCAAGAATTCGCTTAATTGTTGTGCTTTTGGCTACTTTTTAATAATAATAATTTTATTTAAAAAACATACACGCCAGCTTTCAGCAATATTTCAAGTTTTGAATAGAGTTTTACAGCATAAATTTACAAATACATGAGATCATATAAAATAATAATAATAATAAAAAAAAATTCAAAAAAAAATTAAAAAAAAAAGAAAGAAAAATAGGTAGTGCTACTTTTAAAAAGTGAAATTCATTGTTACCATAATGATAATTATAGTAAAAACAAACTTGCATGTAGAATTGCATATATACAATATATATTATGCATTTTAGAATAAATTTTTTTTTTTTTTATTTCTGTGTATTCTTGATGCAATTTAGACCAAAATGTTGGAAGATGGATTATGGAGGACTGAAGTTTTCTGTAATTTCTGACTCTCTCTCTCTCTCTCTCTCTCTCTCTCTCTCTCTCTCTGTCTCTCTCTCCCTCTTTATTTTAGATGTTTTTGCTATAGATAGGCAGACGGTTACCCCTGGATATGTCATAAGACAGTAAAAAAAAAAAAAAAAAAAAAAACTGTTCGTTTAAAAAAAAAATTTATCAACTTTGGTAAAAGGTTATTAATTATTATGCATAGGTTCAGGTATTTATTTTTTTTATAAAATTTTAGCTTTACATTAAATTTAAGTTATAATAAAGATTTAATTTTTAACGTTCCCATTAGGCCACAGCCGCCAAACCCTCCCTTCAACCCTTCATCCTACCTCCTATTTCCCCCGTACTCGAATGCTAGAACATTCTGAGGAAATTGACAATTCCATAAATAATCTTCAACAAGAGTGCATTCAGTGCATCTTGATTGTAAGGAAAATGGAAGTATATTGGCAAAAAAAAAAAAAATAATAAGTACGGGATCAAAAACTTGATACATTTTCTTTGCTTTGCTTTTCTTATTATATAATTGTATTTATTATTAAGTAAGATGGAAGTTTATATAGCAATGTATCTCAATATGTCAATTCAGGCAGTATAATTTTTATTGGCAATAAAGCATTAAAAAAAAAAAAAAAATTTTAAATTGTAATTTACTCGGTGATTGATACAAAATTACAAGCCAGCTGCCTTCACCACACTCGGCCATACCAAACATGTGAAAACACGTATAAGTTATTCCATGATTTGCTACAAATGAAATTTAATAAATGAAAAGAGGGGGGAGGGCTTTTAAATCCTCACAAAATTATATTATGAATCATTTATGCAACATAGAAACATTTTTTAATTTACTTTTTAAGTGAGCCGATAAATGAAATACGCCATATGAATGATGTTTATACGATAAGGTATATTAATGTTTTATCAACAACTTTCTAACAATCATGAAAATCAATAATTATCAAAAATAAATATTTTAGTATAATTAATACTAAAAAATTACTATGAAGGAAACTCAAATTCCTGTAAAAAAAAATCATTGTTTGAGGGGGAAAATTAGCCACATAAAAGTATGTTTAATGAGTTTGTTAATTACTAGATTGAAATGTGAGCACGTCACCCCTGTCTCACATTAACCTACTTGCAGCTGCAACTTGACTTCTTTACAAACAAAAAACTATTTCAATTTTTATTTAAAATATTTTTATGTTGGCGTCTTCTGACTAAGACGTGACTTTTATGTTGAAATTATGTCTACACTCAAATAGATAAATTAAAGAAAATAAAAAATTGAATGCAATCAACTAAAAAAATAATAACAAAATGTTATGTATATTCCTTTTCTATTCATCATTCTAGTTTTGATGACGTCAATAAAAACTACATCAAAGTTTATACATCTCGCAAGAGATAAAAATTGTGCATTTTGTTAACAAAAGAAAAAAAAAGTATTTTTAAAGAGTATAGTTAAAATGGATATCACATATTTTAAAGTTTTACAAATAAATTAAAAATAGTCTATACTGTATTTATAGAATTTTGAAGATACTTGGTAAGGGGGTAGAGTGAAGGGGGGTAGAGTAGAGTGGAGGAGAAAGAGAGAGAGAGAGAGAGAGAGAGAGAGAGAAAGAGAGAGTGTTAGACAACAAATGCTTTATTTAGCAAGAAAAATTATACATAAAAATTTAATACTGAAAAAATTATACAGAAAATTTTTTCCGTACTTCTAGTACTTCACATTTTCACTTAAATAATATTAAATTAAAATTTCGTGCGATAGTAAACATAAATCAAAAATTAATTTTAATTTTCTGAAGATTTTTTTATACATGTTCAGACAATATTATCCCAAATGACTTCACAAAACCGTTTATTTTCATTTAATTATAGTAAATATATTATAATTACATAAAAAATTAATATTTCTATAAAGTTCATGCAATTTAACAACTATATTGCGAATTTAACAATTTGAATTGCGAATATATGCTTTAATATTTGTTTTTGCTGTGTTATTGTTTATACTTTTTTTTTATTTATTATTTATACTATTTATTATTATTATATTATTTATTATTGGTAACCAGCAAACTGCTAAAATTAAGTTTGAGGTTTATCAAATGGCATATGAAGTAGCTACTTGAAATACTTGTTATATATACGCTATCTGATTGCAATTTATGGATTTCTAAATGCATATTTTAACATTTTGTTGCATTACGCATATATTTACGGCTTTCAATATCTTACATGCATTTAAAAATTAATTTCAAATAAAATTGAAAAAAAAAAAAAAAAAAAAAAAAAGAAAGGGTAGAGATACTTACATGAGCAGAGTTGACACCCTGTATACACATACTTAATTGCGATGTTAATATTTTTACTGAAGTAAATGCCGTATAAGTTTGTATCATAGTGACCCGAACCTTAACTATTTTAGCATATAATATGTAGTATGTAAGCCGACTGCCGGCGCCACGCCCCCCCTTGATTTTAAAATCTAGCGCGCCCTTAATTCAGACGCCCCCGACGCCAAGTAAAATAGAACTATTTAGCGCGCATTTATACTAATAAAACATCGAACAAAAGGAAAATTGTTTATTGTATAATTTGTAAGATGTAATGAAGAAAATTATGCAAATAAAGAGCGTAGGCAAAGGCAGAAGGTAGGAAAAGATTATATTTCACTTAGTTTAAGTTCTATTTTATAGACTCATGCTATTGTCAAAGCAACTATATAGTATTTCTATTCAATAATGTTGTGTTAAAATTAGATGAAAATAATTGCTTAGACAATATATGAATCTTACGTGCGAACTTCTTTTGCACGCAACTTATGAATAATTATCATGTAAGTAAAATATGAATAATATAACATAAGCGCGGATCAATTTTGCGGTATACTGTTTATTTATAAAATAATCATATAAACGCGGGTGGGATTTTTTTATTCATAAAATAAATACTTTTTTTATATGGTTTTTGGGAAAGGGTTTACATAATATCCCGTTAGGCGTCGCCGCAAGCAACAAATGCAGCACTTGCGCACAACCCCTTGGGGATGTAACAAAAACGATGAACAACAGCGGAGAAGTCGCAGTCAGTCCAGGTTATTTGAACATGCAGCTTCTCTCTTGAGTTGTTACATACAAATAACTTGGGTTGAGTGTCTTCTGGGACTTAGAATCTCAAGCAATATTATTACTTGTGACTTTGAAGTTATTTGGTGGATACGCCAAAAAAAAAAAAAAAAAAAAAAAAGGGCGCGGACAGAAGACATGAGACTTGCGTCTCACGAAAGTCTAAGGCATAGAACATCTTGTAGACGGACGGAGAGAAATCTCTGAAAGTTAGCGAGATTTAGGGAGTAAAATCAAGCTATTGGGGGTCACGAAAGAACTCCTAAAATTAAGTTTGAGGTTAATCAAATGGCATATGAAGTCGCTACTTGAAATACTTGTTATATATACGCTCTCTGATTGCAATAAATGGATTTATAAATGCATATTTTAAAATTTTGTTGCAATACGCATACATTTAAGGCTTTCAATGTCGAGGATGCATTTAAAAATTAATTTCAAATAAAATTGGGGAAAAAAAAAAAAAAAAAAAAAAGGCAGAGATATTACTATGAGCATAGGAAAAATGTTGTTTTAGTCAACTTTCTTTGAGTGACGTCTACGCAGTTTAGTTACCCCCAACTAGATATATTTTTTTACATTTAAATATTTATGTTGCTCTTATTTAGCATCATTTCTGCTTCTATGACGTAATAATGAAGCACCAATTATTGAAAGTATACTTCTCGTGTGCATATTTAAAACAATGATAACAACAATAATAAGGTAGAAGAACTTTTGTGTGTTTACGTACGTACATACTACAAGTTGCGCTTGATCAAAGAGGAGCAGCATGCAGGCAAGCAACATGCCTTCTCTCTAGTCTGATCTCTCTATCTCTCTCTCTCTCTCTCTCTCTCTCTCTCTCTCTCTCTCTCTCTTATTAAATAATTACATAGCAATAAACTAATAACATGGTTCCATTGCGTTGAAATGTTTTATATGCAGTGTTTGCGAGAATGCAAAATGTCGGAGTTATTATCATATAAATTAAAATAAATATTCACATTTTATGATTCATATAATCACTATATTAACAAATAAAAAAGTTTTTAACTGACAGTACATTTCAAACTACTGGACAAATTCAAGAGATTTGTTCCCCTATTATTGCCCCTCCCCCAACACCACAAAAAAACAACATTATATTTGTAATAAAATAAGTTATCATACTTATGATGCAAAAACAAGGGGCACTAATTACGTAATTTATTCTGTCCGTGCAGAGACAAATAAGCAATTTAATACATTTTATATCACATAATGTACTGTACACTCGATTCTAATCATATTTTTAGCAATTTAATTACGCTCTTTTTTTCTCATGTATTGAATTGTATATCATGCAATGTAAAATATCTTTGGAGTTTGCGTAGTTGTTAAGCTTCACATTCAAAATAACTATTATGCAAAAATATTATTATCAAATTTTCAGTCTGCATTTTATTATTATTATTATTTTATTTTATTTTTTGCTTGACATATTGTGTTAGAAATTATCGTGCTACACCAACCCCAGTCCCAGCCAAGACATTGTCTTATCGACAGGTAAGGATTTTTCAATTAGGTTACTAGGTGACCGACTGCTTGCAAACTAGACGGTCGTAAATTACAATATTAACACAAAGTAAAGATGAAATGTTACTTCGTCATTAGTGAAAACACGATCAAATATTCAAGTTATTTAACTTTATATAGAGTACATGCATATGTGGAAATTCAAATTTTAGCAGCATTATGAAATTAAAATTATAGAACATTCAAACATTTTTTAAATTTACTCCGTTTTCATTTGAAATATATAGTGTTTGTTGTGCTGGAAATTATAGTGTTTGTTTTGCTGCAAATTAACAATGTATACAAAGAAAAGAATCATTGTGAAAACATAGTTCATCTTTTAACGATTGCCGATCCAAGACAAACACCTTCTATGCTAAATGGAAAAGCACACAATTGGGCCGGTCACGGCCTAAGTACAGTACACAGCCCGGTATTTGCCATGACAGCCTAAAGAAGCCGTGGAAACGTCTAGACAAGCTGGTCGGTGCAATCACATCGATCGTGCACCTCCCGAATGCTGTGCGTCGTCATGGCATGCATGTCAACATGAGTAGTACATAGTTACGAGTCAGGCGCCATCACCACTCGGCCACAGCTTGGTCATAATACGTATGTGTTTTTTTTTTTTTTTTTTTTTTTTTTTTTTTTTTTACATTCTAAACAATACCAATATTTTATTCATGTATGATATTCATGAAAATGCGTAGATCTCTATATAAGTCCTGGCAGATTTACTTTTTCTCTCAATTTATTGCTAAAAAATAAAAACCTACAATGTCGTCATGACAGTTTGTTATATTTAAATTGAAAATGTTTAAGAAAAAATTAAGAAGTGCGTAGCAGCAGAAACGCTGCTTTTTTTATCATTATTTTTTTAATTCTGCTATGTAACAAAATGATCTAACAACTCTATATATTTTTAGTATCACCCAGTTTATCTTAATTGTTCTGTTTACTTATTTTATATATTTATTTTATACGATATATTCATATTGTATGCATTGACGTTATATTTTGTTTCCCACTCAGATTGCTTTTTTTATGTGCTTCTCATTTTTAACGAAAATTCTGAGAATTTACATATACATAATAGAAAAAATAACATTATATAATATAATTAATTACTAATTACCATACATTTACTGATTACCTACCATTTAGGGTCTATACACAAAGTTACGCAAATCTTTGCATTTATAGTTTCTACTTCCAAAATTTATTTTATAGTGTCTCTATGAAATCATAAAATAATAATAATAAAAAGTATAATACTGTAGTTATACATATTATTAACTTCTTTTCTCATTGACTCATTCAAAAAAGAATATGGTATGGCCGAGTGGTGAAGGCAGCTGACTTGTACTCTGTTCTCCTCACCGAGTATAGGTTCAAACGTTCAAACCTCTGCTGGGTGCGAACGTCAAGTGTGAGAGCACAATAACACGCTGCATGTTACATGCATTCCATTAAGACGCACAGCATTTGAGAGGTGCAAGATCGATGTGATTGCACCGACCAGCCTACCTAGACGTTTCCACGGTTTCTCTAGGTTGTCATGGTGAATGTTGGGCTGAGTATTTAGGCCGTGGCCGGCCCGGTGTGTGCTTTTCCATTAACTGGAAAGTCATTACCTGTCGATAAGACAATGTCTTGACTGGGATTGGGGTTGGTGTTGCACAATATAAAGAAAAAAAGGAGTATTAATTTAAATATCATAAAAAAGTTCTACTTTATGCTGTTTGGAAGAGGTGTTTGCATTGCTTTATAAAAAAGTATGTGAGAACACTATATAAATAAGCATGGATAAATAACACATATCTTGCAAGTATTAAAATATATTTTATAATGTTATATAGTACTAGTTTTGGTTTAAAGAGAGCAAAGATGTTATTCGTTATTTTTGGTTTTTATGTTAAAAAAAATAACTACAACAAAATTTACAAACAAAAACCCATTTCACTTTTTATTTAAAATATTTTTATGTTGGCGTCTTCTGACTAAGACGTGACTTTTATGTTGAAATTATGTCTACACTCAAATAGATAATTTAAATAACAAAAAAAGTCAATGTAATTTACTAAGAATAATAAAAAAATGTTAGTTTTATTTTATATTCAATTTATCATTCAGTTTTGATGACGTCAATAAAAACTACATCAAAGTTTTACATGTCAAAGAAAAAAAATGTGAGCATTTTGTTATAAAAAAAAAATGAAGTGCTCGTAAAATATATTAAATATATTATATTAAGGTTAAAAAAAAAATTAAAAATCGTCTGCTGCCTTCTATGCAGAATTGCAGATGCTTCTTACTTTATACATCCTTTTTACATGTTTTAGGGAAGAGAGATTTACAATAAAAAAAAGTATTTTAATCGCGTTTTTTTAACAATTTTTAAAGAAAAGAGGTTTTATAGTTTTAGTTTCATTTTCTGGTTTATTTGCTTAACTATTATTCATTGCTTCATAATGGCGTCCAAGCGCATTTAGTATGACGTCATGTGCATACACCCAATCCTGAACTACTGAATTTTGAACTATATTTTTAATAAAGACTATAGATAAATTTTACTACAACTGCTATTTAAAGTTCAAATATAAGAGAAGAAGAAAAAGAAGACGAAAGAAAAAAAAAAAAAAAAAAAAAAAAAAAGTAAGAAATAATAAGATACAATTTTTGGCATTTTTTTGAAATCTAACTTTAAAAAGTCCAAACATATTTAAAAATATCCATACAAAACAAAACAAAACAAAACAAAACAAAAAAAAAAAAAAAAAAAAAAAAAAAACATTCGAGAGAAAAAAAAAAAAAAAAAAAAAAAGGCACATGAAATAATTTATAACATTATGCAATAAATTACCATTTCGCATAGCATAAATTTTGCTACAAGGAGGTTGCATCCATATAAAAATTGACGCCATATGTGAGCACTAAATAATATGAGCAAATAAGTGAAAATGACATTTTTTTACCAGTTAACAAATACTTAGCAATATTGTGAGAGTATTGATGCAATTAATAGGTTGAATTAGGTTTTCAGGTATTTGGGAAAAATAAGAATTACAAATAAAAACAACAGGTAAGTTTTAAAATAAAATAGCAAAAAAAAAAAAAAAAAAAAATGTCCTGTGCTGAGCAATGTTATTCATTGCTTCAGTATGGTGGCGAAGCGCATTAAGTATGGCGTTGTGAACAACATATCTCGTTACTATATTATAGTAACTTAAGCAGTAATAGCACAAGAGACTTGAAATATAAATATTAGACAAAATTATTGCAGTCTAAGCAATATCCTCTTATAATAACACATGCATGTCACTTTCATAATATCAGGCTATTATAATAATAATACCGAGTGAATATTATTACCGAGTGAATATCTCGGTAATTATATTTGATACTTTTATTTATCTATAACATGAAGTTCTGAAATCTAATACTTTACTTACGTTTCAGATAAACTCTAATGTAGACACTACGTACACAAATTATTATATCAGTTTTTATTTCAAGCAAACAACTATATTTATTTATATTATTTTGCATTTTTCATTTTTTATGACGGTTTAATATTATATATAAAAAATTCTAAATACTGTAATTTTTATTTTTAATAAAACTGACATCCTATTGTTTATTTATTCGATTGCTAATTTGTGTGTTATTATAAATATAAAGTATAAAAGTCGTCCATACAAAAAAAAATGCAGGACTATAGCTCGTTCTATAAACTACACACAAATATTGAACCAGCTTCGAAAATGTTCCTTTGTTAAAAACAGCTTATTATGACGTCGTTACCTGTTTACTACGTTTATACATATGATTGATTATTGTTATTTCTTCTTTTAAATTTTTGAACTTGATAAGAATGAAAGAAACTTCCCAAAAATAGTTCCAGTCTTAATATGCGACTCATTTGATCGGCTCAAAAAACAAGATCAATCAATGAATGTGTCTTATTTTGTTGGTCAGCCAATCACTTTTATTGAGATGCACTTTACTTTACAGAACGAGCTTATGTGTATCATGTGTATGAAAGACGACTTAGACGACGCATAGCATTCAGGAGGTACATCAATGTAATTGCAGCCAGCGTAGGCGTTTCCACGGATTATCTAGATTGTCATGGTGAATGTTGGGCTGTGTATATAGGTCTTGTTCAGCCGGTGTGTGCTGTTTCTATTGATTGGAAATCCTAACCTGTCGATAAGACAATATTTTTGGGGAAAAAAATAGCAGCCTTTGATATCGGACCAAAACAATCATGCCATTTTTTGTGGTATGCAGAAGAGAAATGTGAAATGAAGTTATAAACTGAGTTCATTTTGTCTTTACAATTACATAACTGCCTGGGTCAATAAAGAAATCTTATTCTTATAATTACGACACAATTCTGTCACAAATTAAAATGTTAATCCATTCTAATTCAAATATACATTAATTAAATTAAATATTATAACACATTTTTCATCATAAAATGAATCAATATTTAAATTGATTTTTTATTTTTGAATTTTTTTTTACGCTATGTGAAATAGCTCACTCATTCTTTAGCTAGCTTAGTCGATATTTTGAAACTTTTGCCTGCATCGATTTGATTTTATATTGGATAATGGATATTACATTATAGGGTGTATGCGGATGACGTCATATTTAATGCGCTTGGAGGCTATATTGGAGTAGTGAATAACATTGCTGAGCATAGGACAAACTTCGTTTTAGACAATTTTCTTTGGGAAATCAGTTAATATTTTGTTATTGTAATATTTCTCGCATACTTGAAATACTAATTTGACATATTTACAGCATCAATGCTCTCAAAAATATTGCATAGTGTTTTTAAAGTGGCAAAATGAGTTATTTTCCTATGCCACCCATGTTATTGAGTTATCCAATATGGCGTTGACTTTATCATTCGACTATAACCCTATAGTATATCAATGCTGTTGCGGCTAAACTACACTTCTACTTTTAGCGTGTTTGCTTACTTTCACGCATCTACGTTTATATCAGGATAGCCATAGAAACACACATCTATACATATATCGCGACACCAGGTAAATGTAGATACGTCTTTCTGTGGCTATCATGATAAATGTAGATAAATGAAAGAAAACAAACCCGCTAAAAGTAGCAATGTTTAACTGCAACAGCATCTATATTTAAGTAGAATCAGAAGTTGTCATTTTTGGCAAGGCTGCGAAAAAAAAAATAATTATAATACATTATATTATGCAAAAAAAAAAAAAAAAAAAAAAAAAAAAAAAAAAAAAAAAAAAAAATTAGGCGACTTGTACCCATGTGGACAAGCGCATCTGCAAATATTTTTATTACATTATTTTGATCACCCGATAATTATAGAATATTATTAAATAAACATTAATTAATTCATTCATTCATTCATTCATTCATTCATTCATTCATTCATTCATTCATTCATTCATTCATTCATTCATTCATTCATTCATTCATTCATTCATTCATTCATTCATTCATTCATTCATTCATTCATTCATTCATTCATTCATTCATTCATTCATTCATTCATTCATTCATTCATTCATTCATTCATTCATTCATTCATTCATTCATTCATTCATTCATTCATTCATTCATTCATTCATTCATTCATTCATTCATTCATTCATTCATTCATTCATTCATTCATTCATTCATTCATTCATTCATTCATTCATTCATTCATTCATTCATT
>CASGGR010000002.1:145000-222500 GCA_949318235.1 Ecdyonurus torrentis | reverse complement strand
ATGGATGGATGGATGGATGGATGGATGGATGGATGGATGGATGGATGGATGGATGGATGGATGGATGGATGGATGGATGGATGGATGGATGGATGGATGGATGGATGGATGGATGGATGGATGGATGGATGGATGGATGGATGGATGGATGGATGGATGGATGGATGGATGGATGGATGGATGGATGGATGGATGGATGGATGGATGGATGGATGGATGGATGGATGGATGGATGGATGGATGGATGGATGGATGGATGGATGGATGGATGGATGGATGGATGGATGGATGGATGGATGGATGGATGGATGGATGGATGGATGGATGGATGGATGGATGGATGGATGGATGGATGGATGGATGGATGGATGGATGGATGGATGGATGGATGGATGGATGGATGGATGGATGGATGGATGGATGGATGGATGGATGGATGGATGGATGGATGGATGGATGGATGGATGGATGGATGGATGGATGGATGGATGGATGGATGGATGGATGGATGGATGGATGGATGGATGGATGGATGAATGAATGAATGAATGAATGATAAAAATTGTTATAAGAACGTATAATTACAATAACAAAATGGCGGATGCCCCTGTAGATTGGTAGATAGGCTTTTTGTTGCACATTCTACTGTCAGTTTGTTAATAAAGTCCACTAGACGACGCTATGTAAGTCAATACCAAACTTCACAAATGTGAAGTAAAGTGTGAAGCAAAAAGCCTACCTACAAACTTTACAGGCGCTCCTAGTGTTTTATTAAAAACCAGTAATTTTTATTATTTATTTTATATTATTCTTTCCAATTGCAGTTAAAATAACGGCAATGACGTAATTTATTTTTTACGACAATAAAGATGAATATTTATTTGTTAACCGATTATTATATTATTGATTTTTCGTATCATTTTTGTAAACTTGTACAATATTTATTTAATAGGGCGGCACGTGACGTCATATGTAATGCACTTGGAGGCCATGCTGTAGTAGTGAATAACATCGCTCAGCATAGGACAAACTTTGTTTAAGGCAATATTCTTTGGGAAATCAGTTATGTTTTTGTTATTATTATTTTTCTCACATACTTGAGATAGTAATTACAGTATCATATAGTATAGTAATACAGCATCAATCATCTCAAAAATATTGCATAGTGTTTTTAAACTGACAAAATGAGTTATTTTCACTTTAACATGAATGAATACACCCTATAGTAAATACCATTTTATTTCTCTAGCATTTACATTTAATGATTTTTTATAAATTTTATTTTATTTTAATCTTAAACTAGATGACTCTTAATATTTTATTATTTTCTCTGGAAAAATACACCTTTTTTTTCTTAAATTTTAAAGCTTGTTTTCAAGAATTCGCTTAATTGTTGTGCTTTTGGCTACTTTTTAATAATAATAATTTTATTTAAGAAACATACACGCCAGCTTTCAGCAATATTTCAAGTTTTGAATAGAGTTTTACAGAATAAATTTACAAATACATGAGATCATATAAAATAATAATAATAATAAAAAAAAATTCAAAAAAAAATTTAAAAAAAAGAAAGAAAAATAGGTAGTGCTACTTTTAAAAAGTGAAATTCATTGTTACCATAATGATAATTATAGTAAAAACAAACTTGCATGTAGAATTGCATATATAGAATATATATTATGCATTTTAGAATAAAAAAATTTTTTTTTATATATTTCTGTGTATTCTTGATGCAATTTAGACCAAAATGTTGGAAGATGGATTATGGAGGACTGAAGTTTTCTGTAATTTCTGACTCTCTCTCTCTCTCTCTCTCTCTCTCTCTCTCTGTCTCTCTCTCCCTCTTTATTTTAGATGTTTTTGCTATAGATAGGCAGACGGTTACCCCTGGATATGTCATAAGACAGTAAAAAAAAAAAAAAAACTGTTCGTTTAAAAAAAAAAATTTATCAACTTTGGTAAAAGGTTATTAATTATTATGCATAGGTTCAGGTATTTATTTTTTTTATAAAATTTAAGCTTTACATTAAATTTAAGTTATAATAAAGATTTAATTTTTAACGTTCCCATTAGGCCACAGCCGCCAAACCCTCCCTTCAACCCTTCATCCTACCTCCTATTTCCCCCGTACTCGAATGCTAGAACATTCTGAGGAAATTGACAATTCCATAAATAATCTTCAACAAGAGTGCATTCAGTGCATCTTGATTGTAAGGAAAATGGAAGTGTATTGGCAAAAAAAAAAAAAAATAAGTACGGGATCAAAAACTTAATACATTTTCTTTGCTTTGCTTTTCTTATTATATAATTGTATTTATTATTAAGTAAGATGGAAGTTTATATAGCAATGTATCTCAATATGTCAATTCAGGCAGTATAATTTTAATTGGCAATAAAGCATTAAAAAAAAATATTTTTTAAAATTGTAATTTACTCGGTGATTGATACAAAATTACAAGCCAGCTGCCTTCACCACACTCGGCCATACCAAACATGTGAAAACACGTATAAGTTATTCCATGATTTGATACAAATGAAATTTAATAAATGAAAAGAGGGGGGAGGGCTTTTAAATCCTCACAAAATTATATTATGAATCATTTATGCAACATAGAAACATTTTTTAATTTACTTTTTAAGTGAGCCGATAAATGAAATACGCCATATGAATGATGTTTATACGATAAGGTATATTAATGTTTTATCAACAACTTTCTAACAATCATGAAAATCAATAATTATCAAAAATAAATATTTTAGTATAATTAATACTAAAAAATTACTATGAAGGAAACTCAAATTCCTGTAAAAAAAAATCATTGTTTGAGGGGGAAAATTAGCCACATAAAAGTATGTTTAATGAGTTTGTTAATTACTAGATTGAAATGTGAGCACGTCACCCCTGTCTCACATTAACCTACTTGCAGCTGCAACTTGACTTCTTTACAAACAAAAAACTATTTCAATTTTTATTTAAAATATTTTTATGTTGGCGTCTTCTGACTAAGACGTGACTTTTATGTTGAAATTATGTCTACACTCAAATAGATAAATTAAAGAAAATAAATAATTGAATGCAATCAACTAAAAAAATAATAACAAAATGTTATGTATATTCCTTTTCTATTCATCATTCTAGTTTTGATGACGTCAATAAAAACTACATCAAAGTTTATACATCTCAAGAGATAAAAACTGTGCATTTTGTTAACAAAAGAAAAAAAAAGTATTATTAAAGAGTATAGTTAAAATGGATATCACATATTTTAAAGTTTTACAAATAAATTAAAAATAGTCTATACTGTATTTATAGAATTTTGAAGATACTTGGTAAGGGGGTAGAGTGAAGGGGGGTAGAGTAGAGTGGAGGAGAAAGAGAGAGAGAGAGAGAGAGAGAGAGAGAGAGAGAGAGAGAGAGAGAGAGAGAGAGAGAGAGAGAGAGAGAGAAGAGAGAGTGACATGACAACAAATGCTTTATTTAGCAAGAAAAATTATACATAAAAATTTAATACTGAAAAAATTATACAGAAAATTTTTTCCGTACTTCTAGTACTTCACATTTTCACTTAAATAATATTAAATTAAAATTTCGTGCGATAGTAAACATAAATCAAAAATTAATTTCAATTTTCTGAAGATTTTTCTATACATGTTCAGACAATATTATCCCAAATGACTTCACAAAACCGTTTATTTTCATTTAATTATAGTAAATATATTATAATTACATAAAAAATTAATATTTCTATAAAGTTCATGCAATTTAACAACTATATTGCGAATTTAACAATTTGAATTGCGAATATATGCTTTAATATTTGTTTTTGCTGTGTTATTGTTTATACTTTTTTTTATTTATTATTTATACTATTTATTATTATTATATTATTTATTATTGGTAACCAGCAAACTGCTAAAATTAAGTTTGAGGTTAATCAAATGGCATATGAAGTAGCTACTTGAAATACTTGTTATATATACGCTATCTGATTGCAATTTATGGATTTCTAAATGCATATTTTAAAATTTTGTTGCATTACGCATATATTTACGGCTTTCAATATCTTACATGCATTTAAAAATTAATTTCAAATAAAATTGGAAAAAAAAAAAAAAAAGAAAAGAAAGGGTAGAGATACTTACATGAGCAGAGTTGACACCCTGTATACACATACTTAATTGCGATGTTAATATTTTTACTTTAGTAATTGCCGTATAAGTTTGTATCATAGTGACCCGAACCTTAACTATTTTAGCATATAATATGTAGTATGTAAGCCGACTGCCGGCGCCACGCCCCCCCCCCTTGATTTTAAAATCTAGCGCGCCCTTAATTCAGACGCCCCCGACGCCAAGTAAAATAGAACTATTTAGCGCGCATTTATACTAATAAAACATCGAACAAAAGGAAAATTGTTTATTGTATAATTTGTAAGATGTAATGAAGAAAATTATGCAAATAAAGTGCGTAGGCAAAGGCAGAAGGTAGGAAAAGATTATATTTCACTTAGTTTAAGTTCTATTTTATAGACTCATGCTATTGTCAAAGCAACTATATAGTATTTCTATTCAATAATGTTGTGTTAAAATTAGATGAAAATAATTGCTTAGACAATATATGAATCTTACGTGCGAACTTCTTTTGCACGCAACTTATGAATAATTATCATTTAAGTAAAATATGAATAATATAACATAAGCGCGGATCAATTTTGCGGTATACTGTTTATTTATAAAATAATCATATAAACGCGGGTGGGATTTTTTTATTCATAAAATAAATACTTTTTTTATATGGTTTTTGGGAAAGGGTTTACACAATATCCCGTTAGGCGTCGCCGCAAGCAACAAATGCAGCACTTGCGCACAACCCCTTGGGGATGTAACAAAAACGATGAACAACAGCAGAGAAGTCGCAGTCAGTCCAGGTTATTTGAACATGCAGCTTCTCTCTTGAGTTGTTACATACAAATAACTTGGGTTGAGTGTCTTCTGGGACTTAGAATCTCAAGCAATATTATTACTTGTGACTTTGAAGTTATTTGGTGGATACGCCAAAAAAAAAAAAAAAAAAAAAAAGGGCGCGGACAGAAGACATGAGACTTGCGTCTCACGAAAGTCTAAGGCATAGAACATCTTGTAGACGGACGGAGAGAAATCTCTGAAAGTTAGCGAGATTTAGGGAGTAAAATCAAGCTATTGGGGGTCACGAAAGAACTCCTAAAATTAAGTTTGAGGTTAATCAAATGGCATATGAAGTCGCTACTTGAAATACTTGTTATATATACGCTCTCTGATTGCAATAAATGGATTTATAAATGCATATTTTAAAATTTTGTTGCAATACGCATACATTTAAGGCTTTCAATGTCGAGGATGCATTTAAAAATTAATTTCAAATAAAATTGGGGAAAAAAAAAAAAAAAAAAAAAAAAAAAGGCAGAGATATTACTATGAGCATAGGAAAAATGTTGTTTTAGTCAACTTTCTTTGAGTGACGTCTACGCAGTTTAGTTACCCCCAACTAGATATATTTTTTTAACATTTAAATATTTATGTTGCTCTTATTTAGCATCATTTCTGCTTCTATGACGTAATAATGAAGCACCAATTATTGAAAGGATACTTCTCGTGTGCATATTTAAAACAATGATAACAACAATAATAAGATAGAAGAACTTTTGTGTGTTTACGTACGTACATACTACAAGTTGCGCTTGATCAAAGAGGAGCAGCAAGCAAGCAAGCAACATGCCTTCTCTCTAGTCTGATCTCTCTATCTCTCTCTCTCTCTCTCTCTCTCTTATTAAATAATTACATAGCAATAAACTAATAACATGGTTCCATTGCGTTGAAATGTTTTATATGCAGTGTTTGCAAGAATGCAAAATGTCGTATCTACTGCTCGAGTTATTATCATATAAATTAAAATAAATATTCACATTTTATGATTCATATAATCACTATATTAACAAATAAAAAAGTTTTTAACTGACAGTACATTTCAAACTACTGGACAAATTCAAGAGATTTGTTTCCCTATAATTGCCCCTCCCCCAACACCACAAAAAAACAACATTATATTTGTAATAAAATAAGTTATCATACTTATGATGCAAAAACAAGGGGCACTAATTACGTAATTTATTCTGTCCGTGCAGAGACAAAAATGCAATTTAATATGTTAAAAAAAAAAAAGAGTATATTAATTTAAATATCATAAAAAATTCTACATTATGCTGTTTGGAAGAGGTGTTTGCATTGCTTTATAAAAAAGTATGTGAGAACACTATTTAAATAAGCATGGATAAATAACACATATCTTGCAAGTATTAAAATATATTTTATAATGTTATATAGTACTAGTTTTGGTTTGAAGAGAGCAAAGATGTTATTCGTTATTTTTGCTTTTTATGTTAAAAAAAATAACTACAACAAAATTTACAAACAAAAACCCATTTCACTTTTTATTTAAAATATTTTTATGTTGGCGTCTTCTGACTAAGACGTGACTTTTATGTTGAAATTATGTCTACACTCAAATAGATAATTTAAATAACAAAAAAAGTCAATGTAATTTACTAAGAATAATAAAAAGATGTTAGTTTTATTTTATATTCAATTTATCATTCCAGTTTTGATGACGTCAATAAAAACTACATCAAAGTTTTACATGTCAAAGAAAAAAAATGTGAGCATTTTGTTATAAAAAAAAAATGAAGTGCTCGTAAAATATATTAAATATATTATATATATTAAGGTTAAAAAAAATTAAAAATCGTCTGCTGCCTTCTATGCAGAATTGCAGATGCTTCTTACTTTATACATCCTTTTTATATGTTTTAGGGAAGAGAGATTTACAATAAAAAAAAGTATTTTAATCGCGTTTATTTAACAATTTTTAAAGAAAAGAGGTTTTATAGTTTTAGTTTCATTTTCTGGTTTATTTGCTTAACTATTATTCATTGCTTCATAATGGCGTCCAAGCGCATTTAGTATGACGTCATGTGCATACACCCAATCCTGAACTACTGAATTTTGAACTATATTTTTAATATATAAAGACTATAGATAAATTTTACTACAACTGCTATTTAAAGTTCAAATATAAGAGAAGAAGAAAAAGAAGACGAAAGAACAAAAAAAAAAAAAAAAGAAAGAAAAAAAAAGTAAGAAATAATAAGATACAATTTTTGGCATTTTTTTGAAATCTAACTTTAAAAAGTCCAAACATATTTAAAAATATCCATACAAAAAAAAAAAAAAAAAAAAAAAAAAAAACATTCGAGAGAAAAAAAAAAAAAAAAAAAAAAAGCACATGAAATAATTTATAACATTATGCAATAAATTACCATTTCGCATAGCATAAATTTTGCTACAAGGAGGTTGCATCCATATAAAAATTGACGCCATATGTGAGCACTAAATAATATGAGCAAGTAAGTGAAAATGACATTTTTTTACCAGTTAACAAATACTTAGCAATATTGTGAGAGTATTGATGCAATTAATAGGTTGAATTAGGTTTTCAGGTATTTGGGAAAAATAAGAATTACAAATAAAAACAACAGGTAAGTTTTAAAATAAAATAGCAAAAAAAAAAAAAAAAAATGTCCTGTGCTGAGCAATGTTAGTCCTTGCTTCAGTATGGTGGCGAAGCGCATTATGTATGGCGTTGTGAACAACATATCTCGTTACTATATTATAGCAACTTAAGCAGTAACAGCACATTGTCCTGTGCTGAGCAATGTTATTCATTGCTTCAGTATGGTGGCGAAGCGCATTAAGTATGGCGTTGTGAACAACATATCTCGTTACTATAATATAGTAACTTAAGCAGTAATAGCACAAGAGACTTGAAATATAAATATTAGACAAAATTATTGCAGTCTAAGCAATATCCTCTTATAATAACACATGCATGTCACTTTCATAATATCAGGCTATTATAATAATAATACCGAGTGAATATTATTACCGAGTGAATATCTCGGTAATTATATTTGATACTTTTATTTATCTATAATATGAAGTTCTGAAATCTAATACTTACTTTACTTATTACTTTACTTTACTTAGTAATACTTACTTTACTAATACTTACTTTACTTACGTTTCAGATAAACTCTAATGTAGACACTACGTACACAAAAATGATATCAGTTTTTATTTCAAGCAAACAACTATATTTATTTATATTATTTTTCATTTTTCATTTTTTATGATGGTTTAATATTATATATAAAAAATTCTAAATACTGTAATTTTTATTTTTAATAAAACTGACATCCTATTGTTTATTTATTCGATTGCTAATTTGTGTGTTACTATAAATATAAAGTATAAAAGTCGTCCATACAAAAAAAAATGCAGGACTATAGCTCGTTCTATAAACAACACACAAATATTGAACCAGCTACGAAAATATTCCTTTGTTAAAAACAGCTTATTATGACGTCGTTACCTGTTTACTACGTTTATACATATGATTGATTATTGTTATTTCTTCTTTTAAATTTTTGAACTTGATAAGAATGAAAGAAACTTCCCAAAAATAGTTCCAGTCTTAATATGCGACTCACTTTATCGGCTCAAAAAACAAGATCAACCAATGGACGTGTCTTATTTTGTTGGTCAGCCAATCACTGTTATTGAGATGCACTTTACTTTACAGAACGAGCTTATGTGTATCATGTGTATGAAAGACGACTTAGACGACGCATGGCATTCAGGAGGTGCATCAATGTAATTGCAGCCAGCGTAGGCATTTCCACGGATTATCTAGATTGCCATGGTGAATGTCGGGCTGTGTATATAAGTCTTGTTTAGCCGGTGTATGCTGTTTCTATTGATTGGAAATCCTAACCTGTCAATAAGACAATATTTTTTGGGGAAAAAAATAGCAGCCTTTGATATCGTACCAAAACAATCATGCCATTTTTTGTGGTATGCAGAAGAGAAATGTGAAATGAAGTTATAAACTGAGTTCATTTTGTCTTTACAATTACATAACTGCCTGGGTCAATAAAGAAATCTTATTCTTATAATTACGACACAATTGTGTCACAAATTAAAATGTTAATCCATACTAATTTAAATATACATTAAATAAATTAAATATTATAACACATTTACCATCATAAAATGAATCAATTAAATAAATTATTTCTTGATTTTTTTTTTTTTTTACACTATGTGAAATAGCTCACTCATTCTTTAGTTACCTTAGTCGATATTTTTAAACTTTTGCCTGCATCGATTTTATTTTATATTGGATAATGGATATTACATTATAGGGTGTATGCGGATGACGTCATATTTAATGCGCTTGGAGGCTATATTGGAGTAGTGAATAACATTGCTGAGCATAGGACAAACTTCGTTTTAGACAATTTTCTTTGGGAAATCAGTTAATATTTTGTTATTGTAATATTTCTCGCATACTTGAAATACTAATTTGACATATTTACAGCATCAATGCTCTCAAAAATATTGCATGGCAAAAATCTCATGGCAAAATGAGTTATTTTCCTATGCCACCCATGTTATTGAGTTATCCAATATGGCGTTGACTTTATCATTCGACTATAACCCTATAGTATATATCAATGCTGTTGCGGCTAAATTACACTTCTACTTGTAGCGTGTTTGCTTACTTTCACGCATCTACGTTTATATCAGGATAGCCATAGAAACACACATCTATACATATATCGCGACACCAGGTAAATGTAGATACGTCTTTCTGTGGCTATCATGATATGATAAACGTATATGCATGAAAGGAAAGTAAACAAACCCGCTAAAATTAGAAGTTTAACTGCAATAGCATCGATATTTAAGTAGAATCAGAAGTTGTAATTTTTGGCAGGGCTGCGAAAAAAAACAACAACTAATTATAGTACATAATATGCAAAAAAAAAAAAAAAAAAAAAAAAAAAATTCAGGCGACGTGTACCCATGTGGACAAGCGCATCTGCAAAAATTTCTATTATAATATTTTGATCACCCGATAATTATAGAATATTATTAAATAAACATTCATTCATTCATTCATTCATTCATTCATTCATTCATTCATTCATTCATTCATTCATTCATTCATTCATTCATTCATTCATTCATTCATTCATTCATTCATTCATTCATTCATTCATTCATTCATTCATTCATTCATTCATTCATTCATTCATTCATTCATTCATTCATTCATTCATTCATTCATTCATTCATTCATTCATTCATTCATTCATTCATTCATTCATTCACTCATTCATTCATATATATATTCATTCTTCCTACGTTCATTCATTCATTCAATTGATAATTTCTTATATTGAATAAAATGTTAATTTTACCGGACTGGAACAATAAACACACACATATAAGTTCTCTCTGTCTCTCTCTCTGTCTCTCTCTCTCTCTCTCTCTCTCTCTCTCTCTCTCTCTCTCTCTCTCTCTCTCTCTCGCTCTCTCTCTCTCTCTCTCCTAACTTTGCTCAGAATATTAGAAATTGGATTAAACTTGGATGATAAAACTATAAAACTGAGTAATTCTGCTGAAAACCTCAATTTTGATTTAAGTTACCTATAATATTATTTAAATGGTTCATTTTTTTTTTTAATATAATATTAATAGTAAAAATTTTACTTTTTTTGTAATTAGAAATACCATAGCATATAAAATAGTAACATTAATTTAAAAGTAATATTTATAAAAATCAAATTTTTTTCAATCTAGCCTCTTCAGTGCCCGACTTTTTAAAAAATTCTTTCAGTTTCGTATATTTTAACCAAGTTTTTGTGCGGCTCAGAATGACAAAAATATGTCTCTTTTGTCCATTTTTTTTTAACGTTTGCAGACCCCCTACCTACCTTAGAATGATAAGAATAGCTTTAAAAATAGCGTAAATTAAGGAGCTTTTACTGAAGGGTAGACACTATAGCGCATCTACATTAATTTCTATAAATATAATTCTGATCAACCGATAATTTACGATTTGTTTATAATATATATAAATATACACGCACACACACTATTACATAGATTATTGTTTGGTTGCATTCCAAAATATCTTTGGAGTTTGCGTAGTTGTAAAGCTTCACATTCAAAATAACACTGCATATAAATAACTATTATGCAAAAAATTTATCAACAAATTTTCAGTCTGCATTTTTTTTTTTTTTAGCTCGTCATATTGTGTTAGCGATTATCGTGCTACACCAACCCAAGTCCCAGTCCCAGTCAAGACATTGTCTTATCGACAGGTAAGAATTTTTCAATTAGGGTAGTAGGTGACCGACTGATATCTTGCAAGATAGACGGTCGTAAATTGCAATATTAACACAAAGTAAAGATGAAATCTTACTTCGTCATTATAGTGTAAAAATTGTAAAGAAAAAAATGTGAAATTTCACACAGTTATACGTTAGGGTAACTGGGTAAGATATTTTCAAAAATATAAAAAATATATATAAGAGAGAGAGAGAGAGAGAGAGAGAGAGAGAGAGAGAGAGAGTTAGCGAGTTAGTTACAAAGAGAGAGAAAGAGAGACAGGTGGATCCAGGAATTCTTTTTTTTTCCTTGGGGGGTGGGGGAGGGGGCAATCTCTAAAAAGGCGCCGCAGTCCAAAAGTTTTAGGTAAAGTGTTCTCACATGACGTCATACTGCATGCGTTTAGTAGCTTTATTGGAGCAATGAGTTATATATATAGGGTGTTTTTACATGCAGTCATACTACATGCGCTTAAAGGCTATATTGTAGCAATTAATTATATATAAGGTGTTCTCAACTGACGTCATACTGCATGCGCTTAGTGTCCATATTAAAGCAAAAGTAACATATTTATGTAATTTTTGTTGTATTTATAAATAAATAATCGTCTTTATAAAAAAAAATGCATAGAAAGAAAAATACAAATTTTTGAAAGCTCAAGATTTTAAGCCCGATTTTTCAAAAGTTTTAAAAGTGTAAGCATTCATTTTAAAGTCAACGCCATATTAGATAGCTCAATAACATGGGTCACATAGGAAAATAACGGATTTTGTCAGTTTAAAAATACTAAGCAACATTTTGGAGAGCATTGTGTTGTGATGTTGTAAATAGACAGAATTTTAAGTATGTGCAAAAATTATAAAAATCAACTGATTTTCTACATACAATAATAATATTAATAATAATAATAAAAGTTTGCTGCACAAATGTTACTTATTATTACTCCAGTATGGCGTCGAAGCGTATTTCTTTTTTTCTTTATAGACACACTATATTATACATATTTAACTATTATATTATGAATAAATAATGAATGAATGAATGAATGAATGAATGAATGAATGAATGAATGAATGAATGAATGAATGAATGAATGAATGAATGAATGAATGAATGAATGATAAAAATTGCTATAAACACGTATAATTACAATAACAAAATGGCGGATGCCCCTGTAGATAGGCTTTTTGTTGCACATTCTACTGTCAATTTGTAAATAAAGTCCACTAGACGACGCTATGCAAGTCAGTACCAAACTTTACAAATGTGAAGTAAAGTGTGAAGCAAAAAGCCTACCTACAAACTTTACAGGCGCTCCTCATGTTTTATTAAAACCAATAATTTTTATTATTTATTTATATTATTCTTTCCAATTGCAGTTAAAATAACGGCAATGACGTAATTTATTTTTTTGCAACAATAAAGATGAGTATTTATTTGTTAACCGATTATTATATTATTGATTTTTTTTTAACATTTTTGTATAACTTGTACGATATTTATTTAATAGGGTGTATGCACGTGACGTCATATGTAATGCAATTGGAGGCCATACTGGAGTAGTGAATAACATTGCTCAGCATAGGACAAACTTTGTTTAAGGCAATATTATTTGGGAAATCAGTTATGTTTTTGTTATTGCTATTTTTTCTCACACACTTGAGATACTAATTCAACATATTTACAACATCAATGATCTCAAAAATATTGCATAGTGGTTTAAACTGACAAAATGAGTTATTTTCATATGCCAACCATGTTATTGAGTTATCCAACATTGCGTTCACTTTAACATGAATGAATACACCCTATAGTAAATACCATTTTAGTTCTCTAGCATTTATATTTAATGATTTTTTATATTTTAATTTTATTTTAATCTTAAACTAGATGATTCTTAATATTTTATTATTTTGTCTGGAAAAATACAACTTTTCTTTTCTAAAATTTTTAAGCTTGATTTCAAGAATCTATCAATTCTTGTGCTTTTGGCTATTTTTTAATAACAATAATAATTTTATTTAAGAAACATACACGCCGGCTTTCAGCCATATTACAAGTTTTTGAATAGAGTATTTCAACATAAATTTACATAATACATGAGGTCATATAACAATAATAATAATAAAATAAAAAAACAAGAAAATTACTTAATGAGATAGTGTTACTTTTAAAAAGAGAAATTTATTGTTACCATAACGATAATTATAATAAAAACAAACTTGCATGTAGAATTGCATATAGAATATGCATTTTAGAATAAAAATCTACTTTTTATTTATTTTAGTTTTTATTTCTGGATATTCTTGATGCAATTTTTAGACCAAAATGTTGGAGGATGGATTATGGAGGACTGAAGTTTTATGTAATTTCTGACTCTCTCTCTCTCTCTCTCTCTCTCTCTCTCTCTCTCTCTCTCTCTACTGTTAGATTCCCCAAAATGTAATGTTTAAATACCCAACTTAATATACCCAACAAAATATTAAAATATAGCAATATAAAAGTCCGCTGCAGTGTGGTAAGTGTTAAACAATAAGTGAGCCGGGGCAAGTAATGAGTGAGTTGGGAACGTATCAGATTTGGAGTTAATACCACAGTAATTGGTATACAATTAATATTTTCATTTTTTTCTTAAAAAAGCATTTACCTTCTATACGTATAGTATCCGTATGGTATACATATACTTTGGGTCTTGAGATATACGTATAATCTACGAACGAAGTAGGACGTTTGAACGTTTCTCATACGATCAACATCCCTTCTACATAAGGATATTATACATATATTTGCCTTTGGTAAATGTATATAAAAAGCATAATAATATATTATATGTATGATATCTCAATCTGTGCTGTGTGGGGTACGTAGTTATAAGTTGCACTACCATAATTAGGAAAATAACGGCAAGCCATACCCGCCGTTAACAGTTATAAAAAAATCATTTTTTAATATTTTATTAAATAAATGTATTGTTATTATAAGTATAAGTATACTATATTATCATATTATTAATTTTTTTTATATATGTGTGTAAATATTTAGGCCTTAAGATCCTAAGATGCTGTCTACTCATAATTAAAATTTAGTTTTCTTATTAAATATAATATAAACACAACATAAGTTTTATAGCAAATAAACTTAACATAAACATTAGATATAAAAGCATATAAAAAGCATAGGTATATAACATGAACTTCTTGCTATAAAAATTAAAACACACGTAATAGAAATGCAATTAAGAAAGTCAATACATGTAGTCCTATAGTTTTTAATTTATATTATACTTAACACATTCATGCAAAAAGTGTAAAAGACTACAATATTTTTTTTATTGTATAACCACTAAATTATATAAATCTAAATAAATATCCTTTTTGTTTGTCCAGCAGGGGAAGTAGCAGAGTGACATAGAGTATGGACACAAATTTAATTTCGATTATTCCAAAAAGTGTCATAAATTTTAAGGATCTCTATAGCTACTGGATATGGCCTACTTCTTTGAAAGATGGTTTTGCGATGGTAATTTTTATTCAATGTGTTTTTAATCTTCATATTATATGTTTTGTTCTTTATTTTTATTCAGGTTGATACAGGAAATGTTCCTATTGGTAATGCAAATGAAATAGATATATTGGAAAGACTTGAACATTGCACAGAGAATGCAATGAGTCAAAATATTACAGAAATTATTAATATGCCAGGTGTTTACACTTATGATGTAAAAAAGTTAAATGTACACCAGGCACTGAGTAGGAAAATAAAAGAAATGAAAGAGCCTGGAGAAACATTAAGCATGGATAGCTTGCTTCACAGAGCAACTAAACAGCGTCTCTACTATGCTAACATGGATGTTCCGAACATAGAAAAGCTAATCAACCCTGAATTAGGAGTAAGTAAACTTGTTTTTGGATATTATTAGTTGTATGTATGTATGTATGTATGTATGTATGTATGTATGTATGTATGTATGTATGTATGTATGTAGGTATGTAGGTATGTAGGTATGTATGTATGTATGTATGTATGTATGTATGTATGTATGTATGTATGTATGTATGTATGTATGTATGTATGTATGTATGTATGTATGTATGTATGTATGTATGTATGTATGTATGTATGTATGTATGTATGTATGTATGTATGTATGTATGTATGTATGTATGTATGTATGTATGTATGTATGTATGTATGTATGTATGTATGTATGTATGTATGTATGTATGTATGTATGTATGTGTGTGTGTGTGTGTGTGTGTGTGTATGTATGTATGTATGTATGTATGTATGTATGTATGTATGTATGTATGTATGTATGTATGTATGTATGTATGTATGTATGTATGTATGTATGTATGTATGTATGTATGTATGTATGTATGTATGTATGTATGTATGTATGTATGTATGTATGTATGTATGTATGTATGTATGTATGTAATACGTATGTGTTATATTATATATGTATATATTACTTTCTGTTACTTCGATATATAATGATTTTTTTTTGCAGGTCTTGCACCCAAAACACTGTCATGACAATCGACACTTGTCTACATGGTCAACTGGAGAACGACCATCTGGCATAGTTGAACCTACTTTATACGTGGGAAACACATTCTCATCCTTCGGCAATCAAATTGAAGACCATTGTTTGGCAGGAGCAAACTGGAGCTTACGTGGGAAAAAACTATGGCTCGTGTCACCCCCAACAGAATATAAAAAGATTATAAGGTAAGTACATATTTTTATATGCAACTCCTTTAGTCTTATATACTATGTATTTTTAGGTTGCAAAAAGAAGCATTTAATAAAGTTGGGACTGTGGAAGAACGCAAACAATGTAATTACCCTTTTCGTCACAAGCTGTTCTTCTTTAGTGAGCAAGCACTGAAAAAAAATAACATTAAGTATCGTGTTGTGGTGCAACAGGCTAACCAAATCATTTTTGTAGCACCTCAGTCGTTTCATCAAGGTAAGAAATTGATTACCGAGTGGTGTGGCCGAGTGGTGAAGGCAGCTGACTCGCAACTCTGTACTCCTCACCGAGTATAGGTTCGAGCCACTGCTGGGTGCGTACGTGAAGTGTGAGAGCACAACACGTTGCATGTTTACGCACGTCGATCCATGACGCGCGCATAGTATTCGGGAAGTGCATGATTGATGATGTGATTGCACCGACCAGCCTGCCTAGATGTTTCCACGGTTTCTCTAGGCTGTCATGGCGAATGTCGGGCTGTGTACTTAGGCCGTGGCCGGCCCGTGTGTGCTTTTACATTAATTGGAAATTCCTTACCTGTCGATAAGACAATGTCTTGACTGGGACTGGGATTGGTGTATAGCACGATAACACACAATATGGCAAGCAAAAAAATAATAATAATAAATAAATAAATAAATACAAAAAAAAATATTAGGTATATATATGTGTGTGTGTGTGTATATATATATATATATATATATATATATATATATATATATATATATATATATATATATATATATACATATATATATATATATATATATATATATATATATATATATATATATATATATTATATATATATATATATATATATATATATATATATATATATATATATATATATATATATATATATATATATATATATATATATATATATATATTAGCATAAATGTGTTAACGATATAGTACGTATTTTCTGTTATAGGCATAAACTTGGGAAAAACGATAAATATTGCTATGAACATGGCACCTGATCAGTACCTGGATAGAGGTCTCACATCTGTTCAATGTGCATGTAAATCTAATTCAAGTGGTTATTTATTAGACTTGCGTGCATCCGTACTTGTGAAAGAAACTGAGCAGTTCAAAAAGTACTGTCGACAAAATAAAGGTTGTAAGCCAACTACAGATCAGACAAACACACAAGAGGAACAGAAATGGCAGCTAAAACAAAAGTTTCTGCATTTCCTAGTCACAAGTCAAAAATATAAGGGACTTGGGAGCGATCAAGACTTAACAATAGACCAGATCCGATTGTAAGGGAAACAATTTTAGTAATATTTTCTGCAGAGATTAATTCGATATAATTTTAGGTTACCTTTGGTTGTTGCAAACTATGAGAGACTTGACAATGCCTTGTATGCTAATTCTTCATGTGACCAAGCAGATCAGTTACGTCACTGGTATGCAAAAATTCGATGTAAGTGTTAATTACAATGTTAAATTTCAAAAATATTTAATTAATAGCTGTGTGTGTATTGCAGGTGGAGAGGATTGTAGAAATGAATTTAACGAAGTAGCAAAAGACATGAGTGCCAAAAATATCGTTCTAGCACTTACAGGACTGACGCCTCGACAAATGGCAATTTGCTTAAACAACGTGGTTTCAAGGATTTCTAATACTAGTGAATCTGAGGTAGAAAACACTTTAGTTAAGCATGTTGGGATAGATTACCTCAATGATGATATTAAGAGAAAAGTAAAAGTTGAAATTCGGAACTATAAAACACTACATCCATCTAGTGCACTTCAATTAGACATGTAAGTTTCTTAATATATTTATTACTTAATTGTTAAAACATTATTGTATTTTTACCTTGTAGCTATGAAATGGTGTTGGACAACTCAACACAAGATTCACTCCTTGTAAAAATAGCAGAGGATCTGGATTATGGAAAGAATAATGGTTCTCATAATGGCAACAAACCAGTTAAATTAGAACATCGATTGAAGCATTATACAGGACGATGTAGTAAAGTTTATTGGCGCCGAAAATTAAAGCCTTTCGTCGTACCAAAGACATCATCTGTTCGTCAGATATGTATTGCATTTTTAAAAGTGTTAAGAGAGACAAAACCCACGGCCAGAAATTTACGTGCTTTACAAAGACTATTAGTTAAATAATTAAACTTTAAATTTATGTCAATATTATTTGTGTGACTTATTTATATGGTAATTTTATTTAATACTTTGTATATCTCTGTATCATTTTTTTGAACTGTAGAAATATATTTCTAATTAAAACAAATGTAATGGTTTTAGTTAAGCACATAATAAAATTAGATTTTGTTTTTCAGATTTGTCCCCCAACATCTTGCTATACAATTCAAAATAATGTTGCTAATTCATAAAGCTATATTTATATGATATATAATAATATGTAAATATATATGTTATAGTTTCCAATTGCAAACCGTGTCGGAAGCGGTAATATATATATATATATATATATATATATATATATATATATATATATATATATATATATATATATATATATATATATATATATATATATATTCTATACGTATTCATCTTTCAAGTTTTGATGACGGCATTGAAAACTGTACATCAACTTTTTTTCATGTCAAATAAATAAATTTAAATAAAATCTGCATTTTGTTAGGGTGGGAAATAAGGTACTGCAAAAATTGACTTAAAAGTTGTAAAAAAAGAAAAATGTAACATTTTGCATAGTGATACACTATAGGATATGGTATCTTCAAAAATGTAAAAATATTGGGGGGGTCACCATGCAAGGTTTTAAATTATGTTTTTATGTTTTTATTTTTTATTGATAGACCCATAAGAGCCCATGTTAATTGCAATAACTATTTTCTCTCTATTCTGATGGTCACGCGTTCTGTCAATTAAATTAAAATTTAATATAACATTTTGCTATAAGGAGGTTGCATTCATGTAAAATTGACGCCATATGTGAGCACTAAATAATATGAGCTACTATGTGAAAATGACATATTTTACAAGATTAAAATAAAAATAGTAATATTGTGAGAGCATTGATGCAGTTTGCAAGTATGTAAGCAAAATAAGAATAAAAAAAAACAGGTAAGATTTGAAATAACATTGGGGAAAAATTCTCCTATGGTCTGAGCAATGGTATGCTTTAGTATTATGGTGTCGAAGCGCATTAAGTTTGACGTCATGTGCATACACCCTATTGTGAACAACTTATATTGTTACTATAATATAGCAACTTTTGCAGTAACGGCACATGACGTATGAGATAAAATTATTGCAGTCAAAACAATATCCACTTTTAATAACATATGCATATCACTTTTATAATATCGCATGTATCACTGCAGATAAAAAAGTAAATTCTTCGGTGATTATATTTGATACTTTTATTTATCTTCAATATTAAGTTTGGAATATTTTACGTACATTTCAGATAAACTATAGACGCTAGGTACACAAAAATAATGTCATTTTTTATTTCAAGCAAGCAACTCTAATTTATTTATGTTGCATTATTGCATTATTTAATTTGTATAATAATAATAAATATAAATAAAAAATCCAAATATATTTAAATTTTATTTTTAATACAACTGACATTACTAAATTATTTTTGTGTTACTATAAATATAAGGTATAGAATTAGTCTATAAAAAAAGGACTATTTATGTCTATATATAGTAAAGGATTGGTTGGAGCCCACTGAAGTATAATAATATGTATCTTTGTTGTAAGAAATACTTTAAAGCCATGAACAACATAAAACAACATATTATTATACTTTTTATGAATAAACACGAAATGGGATCTTCAATATACTGTTGACAATTTTTTACCAGAATGTTAATTAAGCCCAACGAGAGAGAGTTAAAATGCTGTAATGTATGCTATTTGCGTGGTAATTCATGTCAATGACGTCAGAAACAAGCAATAATCAGTATGAAAATGTTGTGCTAGTTGCATTAATCGAAGTTTCTGATCACTGCTACGGAGCTACAGTTGGGTTTTGAGACAAACTAAGTTATATTATGTAAGTCACATCAAAAGTGTTTCGTGATATAAATGCTTATGTTTATCTCTTGGCTATTCCTTTAAGCTCGATTGCATATGAATTAAACATGCAACTTGATTTAAAAATTAGAAAAAAAAAACAAAAAAAAAGCTTCTATACAATGTTAAGTGTAATAAAAATGAATTATTTTGTAAATTGCAAAAGTATTTTTTATGTAATGTGGAAATTAGAATTTAAAAGTGGCATAAAAGCAAAGATTTTATGATAAATACAGTATGCGTAACATAAAAGATATAATATTTGTCTGATGCTATAACCCACTTTTGCTAATTACATTTCCTTACATTTTAATTGCATATATTTTTGAGGTATAACAACCACTAATCACTCTAAAAAAAAAAAGGCGTTGAAAAGCTTGTTCACAGTTTTGCAATGCATGCTTTTAGTATTGTGTAGTCAATAGTCAACGGTTATGACGTCACTAAACGTTGAAAATGTACCATAAAAATGACGTCACAAGAGTTAGAATCACAATGAAATAAACTTTGAACTTTGCCGTTACAAATCTATGATTTTTCTATTCAGTCCCAAAACGCTTTTAACGTAACTAACGTTTTAATCGTTAAAATATCAACGTTTAGTGATGTCATAACCGTTGATTAAACAATATACTTTATTGCAAAACTGTGTACAATATTTTCAACACTTATTTTTTGTAGTATGATTTTATTATAATGGTAATTATAACTTATTAAGCTTATTCATGAATTATGAAGAATTTTAATTTTTGTCTCCAAAGTTATTTTATTTCTTTATTATTATTTTTTTTTACTACTCATTTTACTACTTTAACAGCACAATTTTACGAAAACACAACACTTTATTTGAAAGAAACCAAAACACAGAAATTATATATTATATTTAAAAATAATATATTTAAAAAAAATCATTACAGTTTAGTAAATGATAATTATAATTTAATAGTATTTTTAAACTAACAAAATGAGTCATTTTTCTATACCAGCCCATGTTATTGAGTGATCCAAACATGGCGTTGACTTTAACATCAATTATGCATTCACCCTATAAATTCATACCAAAGTTGACGCCAGCATGTATTTTTGATTACTCAATAACATGCGGGCTCTGGTATAGAAAAATGACTCATTTTGTCAGTTTTATGCATGCACGAGTGCATTATGCTGTGATAATAATATGTTAAATTTGGTTTTCAAGTATGCAACATAAAAATAATGTTAACGCACAAAAATTATCTGATTTTATTGCCCATAAATATATTAGCCAATAAGACGTGTGTCCTATGCTGAGCAATGTTATTTCATAATTTCTCCTATATGTTGTCGAAACAATTTCTCGCGATTTTTTGTGTACTTTACATACCACACTCTATTATGTACTTTGCTATTTCATATCAAAACAACACAGTTTTAAATAATAATTTAAATAAAAAATTAAAATTTGAAGTATATATATATAAAAAAATAAAGGATAAATGGAACTTTTTGTTAAAAGTATAATGCTATAAAATTACTAGATAATGAAAAACGTTCAAGTATATATTATATACAATATAATATATAACATTAAAATTTAAGTATAAAAATTTGTTTGTTTCCATGTATAGCCAGCCAGTTAATTTTTATGTTTCCACAAAGAAAAGAAAATAAAAAACAAAATAAAATTTGAAGCGTCCCATTTGTTTTATCATTTATTTTATTTCAAAATTTTTTTTCTCAAACAGCAACGGTGTATACCTCCGTTTTATTTTAAACTCTTTATTGAGGTAATGACAGTATTGTTCGTAAACTCTGTTTTCTTTTCTTCCTCTAAGAAATGCACATTATGTAAATAACCAAAGTTGATCGTCATTTTAGGAGCAGAAAACAAAAAGGTTTACAAAAAACATTTGTAGCTAATTAATAACAAGAAGGTTTAAAAAACGATTATTTTTTGCGGTATTTTGAAACTCGATACCATTTTTTAAATTTTTACTTAAAACTTTTACATAAAATATAATAATAAGTACAAATAATAAATTTCTTGAAAAATATTTTCACAACCCTATACTTCTTATCTACTTTGAATTTGCTAAATTAATATTTTTTTTATAATCAATAATCATGCACTTATACATAGATTGTTATTCTTTGCATTTTTTGGTTTAGAATTTATTTATAATATGATTGAAATAATTCTTTATTGAAAATTGTTATTTAAAATATAAAATATTTCGTTATTTCTCTTTTATTTTCTCTATATGTGTTTACATAAAACATTGACAGTTACACTTTGAATTTTAAACATTTATCCATCCTTATGAAGAGACTTTTCGTGTATTAGAAAAATAGTAAAATTGTGTTTTAATATAGGGTGTATATGCGCATGACGTCATATTTAAAGAGCAAGTTCAGGTGTTATAACGTGACATTTTCAATGTTAGATAATGATTGACTCACCTCACATATCCCTTCCGTAGCCCCTATAGCACCGCAAACTTGCACTCATCCTGCGAGATATGCAACCTGCATTAACTTTTCTATAGTAAAGCTGTAACTATGACGTAAAAGATACGGTACAAGTTGCATATCTCGCAGGATGATCACGAGTTTGCAGGGCTACGAAAAGTGGATCATCACATTTGAGTTTATGAACAGTTCTTCTCATTATCTATAACATTGGAGGAGCCATAATAAATGTTGTAATCCCTGAACTTCTTCTTTAATGCGCTTAGATATCATACTGGAGTATAATGAATAACTTTTTTTTTTTTTTTTTTTTTTTTTGCTTTTTTAGAATAGAACAAACTTCGTTTAAAATGTATATTTTCTTTGGGAAATCAGTTAAGGGAGTAGGGTACCGACCTTATATCTCAAAAACTAGAACTGCTTTCGGTCTAAATTTGATGTTATTTTGTAGCTAAGGGTCCCACCTAGCCGTGATAAAAATTTCAAGCTGTTTGACCGTTCTGAAAAAAAAAAATAATAATAATAATAACATTGAACCTTATGGGCTTAAAATTTTAAAAAATCATATAAAATTAATTTGCACGGTGACCCCCAAAATTTGTATATATTTGATATTTTCTCAAGCTGAAGTATCAATGTGCAAAATTTCAGAATTTTTTGACGACAAAAGTTCAAGTCTAATGGCTAACGTCGGTACCATACTCCCTTAATTTTTTGTTATTATTATTTTTCTCACATATACTTGAGATACAATAATTCAATTAGTGCCTCAAAATGCTCTCAAATTAAAATATTGCTTCGTGTTTTCAAAGTGACAAAAATGATTTATTTTCCTATGCTGCCCACCATGTTATATTGAGAGTGATGCAAGATGGCGTTTGACTTTAACATGAATGCATACACCCTATACAAACTATAGAAATTTATTCGACAGATTATATATTCGTACCTTTAGAAAAAAAAACTATAATAATATAATTGTGTTATTTTTAATTATTTTATAATTTCGATGTTTTTCAAATATATATAATTAGCATATTTTTGTATTTGTCACCTAATGTTCTCTACGTCCTAAAACAACAATATTATAGCGAAATATCACATTTTTATTTCTTTTAAGCATGGTAATGTGCTCAATACTTGCTATCACACGAGCTTTGAACGATGCGCACGAGCTGTTTTACAAAAACTTTAAACTTTTATTTACGCGCGCTAAATAAAACGAATAGCGCATCCCAGCTGATAAAATGTAAACACAAACATAAACAAACAAAAGGTAAGAATTTTTACCGAAATGAAGTTATCCTCATCCTCATCAAAAATTTCCAGGTGTACCAACTGCCATCGATGAAAAAGTTTCTAATAGTACTAAAAAAGTGAACATATTCCAGAATAAATAAAAAAAATTATAAAAAAATGGAAATGCTATGTTTTTATTAATGAATCTTCTTTATCAGTTCATTAACTGTAAAAACACAAAGTTTAAAGAAAATCTACCGGTTTTTAAACTTTTGACAGCCAAGGGAAATCATCTTAACAAATCATAGCCTATACATAATTATATATGTATAGTCCTTCATATGACTGTAAAAAGTTTAAAAACCGGTAGATTCTCTTTAAACTTTGTGAAATTAAAGATAATTAATATAATTTTTAGAATATATAATAAAAAAATAGCATTTCTACTTCCTTCTAATTTTAAAACTTAATTTTTTTTCTCCAACATCAAGATTTAGGGGAGCACACTTCAAATTAAAAAAAAAAAAAAAATTATAAAAAAATGGAAATGCTATTTTTTTATTATTGAATCTTCTTTATCAGTTCATTAACTGTAAAAACACGAAGTTTCAAGAAAATCTACCGGTTTTTAAACTTTTGACAGCCAAGGGAAATCAACTTAACGACTCAGAATAGTAGCCTATACATATATGTATATTGTATAGTCCTTCATAACTGACTGTAAAAAGTTTAAAAACCGGTAGATTCTCTTTAAACTTTGTGTAATTAAAGATTATTAATATACGTTTTAGAATAATTAATAAAAAAATAGCATTTCTACTTCCTTCTATTTTTAAAACTTAATTTATTTTCTCCAACATCAAGATTTTAGGGGAGCACACTTCAAATTAAAAAAAAAAAAAAAAAAATTATAAAAAAATGGAAATGCTATTTTTTTATTAATGAATATTCTTTATCAGTTCATTAACTGTAAAATAACGAAGTTTCAAGAAAATCTACCGGTTTTTAAACTTTTGACAGCCAAGGGAAATCAACTTAACGACTCAGAATAGTAGCCTATACATATATGTATAGTCCTTCATAACTGACTGTAAAAAGTTTAAAAACCGGTAGATTCTCTTTAAACTTTGTGTAATTAAAGATTATTAATATACGTTTTAAAATAATTAATAAAAAAATAGCATTTCTACTTCCTTCTATTTTTAAAACTTAATTTATTTTCTCCAACATCAAGATTTTAGGGGAGCACACTTCAAATTAAAAAAAAAAAAAAAAAATTATAAAAAAATGGAAATGCTATTTTTTTATTAATGAATATTCTTTATCAGTTCATTAACTGTAAAAACACGAAGTTTCAAGAAAATCTACCGGTTTTTAAACTTTTGACAGCCAAGGGAAATCAACTTAACGACTCAGAATAGTAGCCTATACATATATGTATAGTCCTTCATAACTGACTGTAAAAAGTTTAAAAACCGGTAGATTCTCTTTAAACTTTGTGTAATTAAAGATTATTAATATACTTTTAAGAATAATTAATAAAAAAAATAGCATTTCTACTTCCTTCTATTTTTAAAACTTAATTTATTTTCTCCAACATCAAGATTTTAGGGGAGCACACTTCAGATTTAAAAAAAAATTATAAAAAAGTAAAAATGCTATTTTTTTATAATTGAATCTTCTTTATCAGTTCATTAACTGTAAAAACACGAAGTTTCAAGAAAATCTACCGGTTTTTAAACTTTTGACAGCCAAGGGAAATCAACTTAACGACTCAGAATAGTAGCCTATACATATATGTATAGTCCTTCATAACTGACTGTAAAAAGTTTAAAAACCGGTAGATTCTCTTTAAACTTTGTGTAATTAAAGATTATTAATATACTTTTTAGAATAATTAATAAAAAAATAGCATTTCTACTTCCTTCTATTTTTAAAACTTAATTTATTTTCTCCAACATCAAGATTTTAGGGGAGCACACTTCAAATTTAAAAAAAAAAAAAAAAAATTATAAAAAAATGAAAATGCTATTTTTTTATTAATGAATATTCTTTATCAGTTCATTAACTGTAAAATAACGAAGTTTCAAGAAAATCTACCGGTTTTTAAACTTTTGACAGCCAAGGGAAATCAACTTAACGACTCAGAATAGTAGCCTATACATATATGTATAGTCCCTCATAACTGACTGTAAAAAGTTTAAAAACCGGTAGATTCTCTTTAAACTTTGTGTAATTAAAGATTATTAATATACTTTTTAAAATAATTAATAAAAAAATAGCATTTCTACTTCCTTCTATTTTTAAAACTTAATTTATTTTCTCCAACATCAAGATTTTAGGGGAGCACACTTCAAATTTTAAAAAAAAAAAAAAAATTAAAAAAAAATGGAAATGCTATTTTTTTTATTAATGAATATTCTTTATCAGTTCATTAACAGTAAAAACACGAAGTTTCAAAAAAATCTACCGGTTTTTAAACTTTTGACAGCCAAGGGAAATCAACTTAACGACTCAGAATAGTAGCCTATACATATATGTATAGTCCTTCATAACTGACTGTAAAAAGTTTAAAAACCGGTAGATTATCTTTAAACTTTGTGTAATTAAAGATTATTAATATATTTTTTAGAATAGTTAATAAAAAAATAGCATTTCTACTTCCTTCTATTTTTAAAACTTAATTTATTTTCTCCAACATCAAGATTTTAGGGGAGCACACTTCAAATTAAAAAAAAAAAAATTATAAAAAAATGGAAATGCTATTTTTTTATTAATGAATCTTCTTTATCAGTTCATTATCTGTAAAAACACGAAGTTTCAAGAAAATCTACCGGTTTTTAAACTTTTGACAGCCAAGGGAAATCAACTTAACGACTCAGAATAGTAGCCTATACATATATGTATAGTCCTTCATAACTGACTGTAAAAAGTTTAAAAACCGGTAGATTCTCTTTAAACTTTGTGAAATTAAAGATTATTAATATACTTTTTAGAATAAAGTATAAAAAAATAGCATTTCTACTTCCTTCTATTTTTAAAACTTAATTTATTTTCTCCAACATCAAGATTTTAGGGGAGCACACTTCAAATTTAAAAAAAAAAAAAAAAACTTATAAAAAAATGGAAATGCTATTTTTTTATTATTGAATCTTCTTTATCAGTTCATTAACTGTAAAAACACAAAGTTTCAAGAAAATCTACCGGTTTTTAAACTTTTGACAGCCAAGGGAAATCAACTTAACGACTCAGAATAGTAGCCTATACATATATGTATAGTCCTTCATAACTGACTGTAAAAAGTTTAAAAACCGGTAGATTCTCTTTAAACTTTGTGTAATTAAAGATTATTAATATACTTTTAATAATAATTAATAAAAAAATAGCATTTCTACTTCCTTCTATTTTTAAAACTTAATTTATTTTCTCCAACATCAAGATTTTAGGGGAGCACACTTCAAATTAAAAAAAAAAAAAAAATTATAAAAAAATGGAAATGCTATTTTTTTATTAATGAATATTCTTTATCAGTTCATTAACTGTAAAAACACGAAGTTTCAAGAAAATCTACCGGTTTTTAAACTTTTGACAGCCAAGGGAAATCAACTTAACGACTCAGAATAGTAGCCTATACATATATGTATAGTCCTTCATAACTGACTGTAAAAAGTTTAAAAATCGGTAGATTCTCTTTAAACTTTGTGTAATTAAAGATTATTAATATACTTTTTAGAATAATTAATAAAAAATAGCATTTCTATTTCCTTCAATTCCTAAATTTAATCAAACTACTCCAAGGGGACAGATATTAGTGACAAAACTTCAGATTAAAAAAAATAAATTATAAAAACAGGGAAATGCTATTTTTTTATTAATGATTGTTCTTAATCAGTTCATTAACTGTATAAACACAAAGTTTGAAGAAAATCTACCGGTTTTTAAACTTTTGACAGCCAAGGGAAATCAACTTAACGGCTCAGATAATATAGCCTATATATAAAAATCTTATTTTTTACTACACTGCCAATGAAAAGTTTAAAAACCGGTAGATTCTCTTTAAACTTTGTGTAATTAAAGATTATTAATATAATTAGTACAATAATTAATAAAAAAATAGTATTTCTATTTCCTTCTATTTTTAAAATTTAATCAAACTACTCCAAGAAGACAGATTTTACTGACAAAACTTCAGATTAAAATATATATATATATATATATATATATATATATATATATATATATATATATATATATATATATATATATATATATATATATTTATAAAAACAGGGAAGTGCTATTTTTTTATTAATGAATATTCTTAATTTGTTCATTAACTGTAAAAACACAAAGTTTAAAGAAAATCTACCAGTTTTTAAACTTTTCACAGGCAGTGTAGTAAAAAATAAGATTTTTATATATAAAAGCTATAGGCTATTATCTGAGCCGTTAAGTTGATTTCCTTAGGCTGTCAAAAGTTTAAAAAACGGTAGATTTTCTTCAAACTTTGTGTTTTTATAGTTAATGAACTAATTAAGAATATTCAATAATAAAAAAATAGCATTTTCCTGTTTTTATAATTTTTTTTTTGTTAATCTGAAGTGTGCTTCCTAAAATCTTGATGTTGGAGAAAATAAATTAAGTTTTAAAAATAGAACGAAGTAGAAATGCTATTTTTTTATACTTTATTCTAAAAAGTATATTAATAATCTTTAAATTCACAAAGATTAAAGATAATCTACCGGTTTTTAAACTTTTTACAGTCAGTTATGAAGGACTATACATATATGTATAGGCTACTATTCTGAGTCGTTAAGTTGATTTCCCTTGGCTGTCAAAAGTTTAAAAACCGGTAGATTTTCTTGAAACTTCGTGTTTTTACAGTTAATGAACTGATAAAGAAGATTCAATTATAAAAAAATAGCATTTTTACTTTTTTATAATTTTTTTTTTAAATCTGAAGTGTGCTTCCTAAAATCTTGATGTTGGAGAAAATAAATTAAGTTTAAAAAATAGTAGGAAGTAGAAATGCTATTTTTTTATTAATTATTCTTAAAAGTATATTAATAATCTTTAATTACACAAAGTTTAAAGAGAATCTACCGGTTTTTTAACTTTTTACAGTCAGTTATGAAGGACTATACATATATGTATAGGCTACTATTCTGAGTCGTTAAGTTGATTTCCCTTGGCTGTCAAAAGTTTAAAAACCGGTAGATTTTCTTGAAACTTCGTGTTTTTACAGTTAATGAACTGATAAAGAAGATTCATTAATAAAAAAATAGCATTTTCATTTTTTTATAAGTTTTTTTTTTAAATTTGAAGTGTGCTCCCCTAAAATCTTGACGTTGGAAAAAATAAATTAAGTTTTAAAAATAGAAGGAAGTAGAAATGCTATTTTTTTATTAATTATTCTAAAAAGTATATTAATAATCTTTAATTACACAAAGTTTAAAGAGAATCTACCGGTTTTTAAACTTTTTACAGTCAGTTATGAAGGACTATACATATATGTATAGGCTACTATTCTGAGTCGTTAAGTTGATTTCCCTTGGCTGTCAAAAGTTTAAAAACCGGTAGATTTTCTTGAAACTTCGTGTTTTTACAGTTAATGAACTGATAAAGAAGATTCAATTATAAAAAAATAGCATTTTTACTTTTTTATAATTTTTTTTTTTAAATCTGAAGTGTGCTCCCCTAAAATCTTGATGTTGGAGAAAATAAATTAAGTTTTAAAAATAGAAGGAAGTAGAAATGCTATTTTTTTTATTAATTATTCTTAAAAGTATATTAATAATCTTTAATTACACAAAGTTTAAAGAGAATCTACCGGTTTTTAAACTTTTTACAGTCAGTTATGAAGGACTATACATATATGTATAGGCTACTATTCTGAGTCGTTAAGTTGATTTCCCTTGGCTGTCAAAAGTTTAAAAACCGGTAGATTTTCTTGAAACTTCGTGTTTTTACAGTTAATGAACTGATAAAGAATATTCATTAATAAAAAAATAGCATTTCCATTTTTTTATTTTTTTATTTTTTTTTTTTTAATTTGAAGTGTGCTCCCCTAAAATCTTGATGTTGGAGAAAATAAATTAAGTTTTAAAAATAGAAGGAAGTAGAAATGCTATTTTTTTATTAATTATTCTAAAAAGTATATTAATAATCTTTAATTACACAAAGTTTAAAGAGAATCTACCGGTTTTTAAACTTTTTACAGTCAGTTATGAAGGACTATACATATATGTATAGGCTACTATTCTGAGTCGTTAAGTTGATTTCCCTTGGCTGTCAAAAGTTTAAAAACCGGTAGATTTTCTTGAAACTTTGTGTTTTTACAGTTAATGAACTGATAAAGAAGATTCAATAATAAAAAAATAGCATTTCCATTTTTTTATAATTTTTTTTTTTTTTTTAAATTTGAAGTGTGCTCCCCTAAAATCTTGATGTTGGAGAAAATAAATTAAGTTTTAAAAATAGAAGGAAGTAGAAATGCTATTTTTTTATTAATTATTCTAAAACGTATATTAATAATCTTTAATTACACAAAGTTTAAAGAGAATCTACCGGTTTTTAAACTTTTTACAGTCAGTTATGAAGGACTATACATATATGTATAGGCTACTATTCTGAGTCGTTAAGTTGATTTCCCTTGGCTGTCAAAAGTTTAAAAACCGGTAGATTTTCTTGAAACTTCGTGTTTTTACTGTTAATGGACTGATAAAGAAGATTCAATAATAAAAAAATAGCATTTCCATTTTTTTATAATTTTTTTTTTTTTTTTTTTAAATTTGAAGTGTGCTCCCCTAAAATCTTGATGTTGGAGAAAATAAATTAAGTTTTAAAAATAGAAGGAAGTAGAAATGCTATTTTTTTATTAATTATTCTAAAAAGTATATTAATAATCTTTAATTACACAAAGTTTAAAGAGAATCTACCGGTTTTTAAACTTTTTACAGTCAGTTATGAAGGACTATACATATATGTATAGGCTACTATTCTGAGTCGTTAAGTTGATTTCCCTTGGCTGTCAAAAGTTTAAAAACCGGTAGATTTTCTTGAAACTTCGTGTTTTTACAGTTAATGAACTGATAAAGAATATTCATTAATAAAAAAATAGCATTTCCATTTTTTTATAATTTTTTTTTTTTTTTTAATTTGAAGTGTGCTCCCCTAAAATCTTGATGTTGGAGAAAATAAATTAAGTTTTAAAAATAGAAGGAAGTAGAAATGCTATTTTTTTATTAATTATTCTTAAAAGTATATTAATAATCTTTAATTACACAAAGTTTAAAGAGAATCTACCGGTTTTTAAACTTTTTACAGTCAGTTATGAAGGACTATACATATATGTATAGGCTACTATTCTGAGTCGTTAAGTTGATTTCCCTTGGCTGTCAAAAGTTTAAAAACCGGTAGATTTTCTTGAAACTTTGTGTTTTTACAGTTAATGAACTGATAAAGAAGATTCAATAATAAAAAAATAGCATTTCCATTTTTTTATAAGTTTTTTTTTTTTTTTTAAATTTGAAGTGTGCTCCCCTAAAATCTTGATGTTGGAGAAAATAAATTAAGTTTTAAAAATAGAAGGAAGTAGAAATGCTATTTTTTTATTAATTATTCTAAAAAGTATATTAATAATCTTTAATTACACAAAGTTTAAAGAGAATCTACCGGTTTTTAAACTTTTTACAGTCAGTTATGAAGGACTATACATATATGTATAGGCTACTATTCTGAGTCGTTAAGTTGATTTCCCTTGGCTGTCAAAAGTTTAAAAACCGGTAGATTTTCTTGAAACTTCGTGTTTTTACTGTTAATGAACTGATAAAGAAGATTCAATAATAAAAAAATAGCATTTCCATTTTTTTATAATTTTTTTTTTTTTTTTTTTAAATTTGAAGTGTGCTCCCCTAAAATCTTGATGTTGGAGAAAATAAATTAAGTTTTAAAAATAGAAGGAAGTAGAAATGCTATTTTTTTATTAATTATTCTAAAAAGTATATTAATAATCTTTAATTACACAAAGTTTAAAGAGAATCTACCGGTTTTTAAACTTTTTACAGTCAGTTATGAAGGACTATACATATATGTATAGGCTACTATTCTGAGTCGTTAAGTTGATTTCCCTTGGCTGTCAAAAGTTTAAAAACCGGTAGATTTTCTTGAAACTTCGTGTTTTTACAGTTAATGAACTGATAAAGAAGATTCAATTATAAAAAAATAGCATTTTTACTTTTTTATAATTTTTTTTTTTAAATCTGAAGTGTGCTCCCCTAAAATCTTGATGTTGGAGAAAATAAATTAAGTTTTAAAAATAGAAGGAAGTAGAAATGCTATTTTTTTTATTAATTATTCTTAAAAGTATATTAATAATCTTTAATTACACAAAGTTTAAAGAGAATCTACCGGTTTTTAAACTTTTTACAGTCAGTTATGAAGGACTATACATATATGTATAGGCTACTATTCTGAGTCGTTAAGTTGATTTCCCTTGGCTGTCAAAAGTTTAAAAACCGGTAGATTTTCTTGAAACTTCGTGTTTTTACAGTTAATGAACTGATAAAGAAGATTCATTAATAAAAAAATAGCATTTCTATTTTTTTATAATTTTTTTTTTTTTTTTTAAATTTGAAGTGTGCTCCCCTAAAATCTTGACGTTGGAGAAAATAAATTAAGTTTTAAAAATAGCAGGAAGTAGAAATGCTATTTTTTTATACTTTATTCTAAAAAGTATATTAATAATCTTTAATTACACAAAGTTTAAAGAGAATCTACCAGTTTTTAAACTTTTTACAGTCAGTTATGAAGGACTATACATATATGTATAGGCTATGATTCGTTAAGTTGATTTCCCTTGGCTGTCAGGCTGGCAAAAGTTTAAAAACCGGTAGATTTTCTTGAAACTTCGTGTTTTTACAGTTAATAAACTGATTAAGAATATTCATTAATAAAAAAATAGCATTTCCATTTTTTTATAATTTTTTTCTTTTAATCCGAAGTGTGGTTCCTAAAATCTTGACGTTTGAGAAAATAAATTAAGTTTTAAAAATAGAAGAAAGTATAAATGCAATTTTTTTATTAATTATTCTAATAAGAATATTAATAATCTTTGATTACACAAAGTTTAAAGAGAATCTACCGGTTTTTAAACTTTTTACAGTCAGTTTTGAAGGACTATTATACATATATGTATAGGCTACTATTCTGATTCGTTAAATTGATTTCTTTTGGCTCTCAAATGTTTAAAAACCGGTAGATTTTTTTGAAAATTCGTAATTTTACAGTGAATGAACTGATAAAGTCGATTCATTAATAAAAAAATAGCATTTCTATTTTTTTATATATATTTATATTTTTTTTTAATCTGAAGTGTGCTCCCTATATAAAATCTTGACTTTGGAGAAAATAAATGAAGTATATAACAGATGTCGAGTATATTTATATGCATTCCAATATTATATATATAATATATTATTATATAATCCTAAATATATCTAATTTTTAAGCAATAATTATATAAGATTATTTGAATATATAGGCCTATATATATTATATATATATATGAAATTATATTTATTTAAATTATTATTATTCATATAAAATAAAATAGATGTTCTTTATAAATTATGTTAGCGCTACAAAGCCTATCTTAAATTTTGATTTCTATCGTTCTACTCTATTATAATATAATTGCCGCTTTTTCTTGCCTTGATTCATTGGAACATTAGGGACACTTTCATCACTTTCATTCTGTCCTATATTAAATATCACTTTGAAACTTAATCCAGTTTACGCGCCTTTCTATTCTCTATCCTCACCCGTCCTCACATCCTCACAGTATTTAGTTCATTTTAGTCACCTTTTAGTGATAACTTTATAAAGTTGGCACTACTGCAATTTTATACAATTTTGAGGATGACTGTGAGGATAACTTTCGGTACGTAGAATTTTTGCTTTTTGATTTACCATTTTTAAAACAAAAATTGTATCTTTCCTATAATTCAAGTTGTATGTATGTGTATGTATGTGCATTTAGTTTGTAAATCCGATGCAAAGTTGTTCTACGAGACATAAAGAGGAAGTAACATTATTTCTTGGAGTTAAAAATTTTACTCTAGCTTACTGAGCCTCTCAAAGCTTTTGCTTTTTCATCCTGTATTTCAATGTCAAATATTATGAGTGAAAATAATAATTTGTAACTAAATGCATTCAAATTTAGGAAAACAAAAGCATTGAAGCAACTTGGTATATCTATCCTTTGTCTTTAGTATTGATGTTTGATTATTACTGCACTACATATTAAATATTTCCTGTACAGCAGTGTTAGCAAAAGTATTCCTGCAGTTGATGTTTTGTTGTGTCCAGGTCGTGACGTGCACTTGGAGGACACCCAGATTATCCAGTACCATCATTGTCTCAAGGAAGAGGCTGGATGTCAGTCGGCACTTCATTTGCAAGAGCTGGACTCAGTGAACAGACAGCAGAATTCTGATCAAAGACAGACTGGACAATGAGGCTCACAACAAGGAGGAGATTGAGAACAGGATCAAGCAGAGGGACATTGAGAAGAATGAGGTGCAGAAACATTCTGACAAACTAGCTGAGCATATCAGGTGAGTGGTTATGATGAGAAATATAAGAGAAAAATACTAGATTTTTTTTATCTTACTTAGCCTTTTTTATAACTATTATAATTATTATTATTTCTGTACTGGTCTTACCATATAGTGAAGAAATATACACTCCATATAGTTTGGTGACAAATCTTGCTAGCACACGTATACAAAATTAACATATTGGAGAGCTTTTGGCACTTATTGGGTGATGAACAGTATAAGTATAGCTTATATACCAATACCAATGAGTGGACGTTGTGTGTTATAGGAACGTATCACAGACACTCCATGAAGAAGGAAAGTCGAGCAGCTCATCATAGTGGAGTCTCAGATCAGAGGGCTGGAAACTAGGCTTAAGGACTCCAAGAATGATCAGGAAACTACTGTGAGTCTGTTTACACATATCTCGCGTGTTGTTGTTGTTGTTGTTGTTGTTTGTTGTTGTTGTTTGTTGTTGTTGTAACACACACACACATGCGGGTTTGTGTACAATGTACATATTACTGTATTTTTAGCAATTGAATAATGCTGTTCGTAAACCCTGTTCTCTTGCACCAAAAAATGCGCATTCCATTTGAATAACTAAAGGCGATCGTCATTTTAGGAGCAGAGAACAGGGTTTACGAACAGCATTAATGCTATTTTTCAAATCCTTTTCATTATAGATGTTACCTATTATCTTTCTATATCACAACGTATAGACCCCGCACTTACACTATTTTGGGCTCCATATACCAAATCTGTGTAAGGTCGGACCATTGCTCGTTAACGTGAAATCGTGTTTCCGTTTTAACGGCCGCACATGATGGCAGCACCCAATTAAAGGAGCACATGGTCATGCCATCATGTGAGTACAGCTACGCTTCAGCACTTGAATAATTACGGGTCTTTTTACAGTCATTTACCCATCCAAGTTTTGACCACGCTCGACGTTGCTGAACTTCGGTGATCTCACGGGAACCGGCTAAGACAATGCGATAAGGCTGTACATATAGCAGAAGCTCCAGCTAGCTGCCACTTTGTAAAGTGTAGATAATGCATACTATTTGTCAAGTAGTGTAGTGTGGAGGGGGGGGGGGGGGGTAATTTTAACTCCTGTAATGAGGAAGACTGCAAAAAAAGTGATAATTTTATTTCTTATTGTAAAAGATGACAGTGTCCTGAGTTGTTTAACATGTCAATTTCTAATTTTGGAGTTCATTACCTACATACATCATGACGCTATAGTCCCTTTCAGGGTAAGCTAACAACATAGATAGTTTTTAACCTGACCCAGTGATAGAACTCCACAACTTTCTATCCTGACATATTTCTCTTGCTTCCTTCAGATTCATATCTTGTTTCATACACTTTCTTTTGCATCTCATACTAGGTACATTCTTATTTTTCAAACATTTTCCAACCACCTCAGACCATGATGTTTTAGGCAAGCTGCCTCTCTCTCTCTCCTTCCATCCACTCTACTATGGAATACCTAGCTGTTTTGAAATTCTTTCATTACTTATTTTCTCAACATGACCAAACCACCTTACGTAACACACTGCTCTCATACTTCTCAGTCACTGTTTCTTTTGCTCCACATTTCTCCATCGCCCAAGTATATTCCTTTCTCTATCTCATCTTGTTTTACCACACATACTTCTAAGAAAACTCATACCAACCACATTCGCCCTACTCATATGCCTCATAACTTAAAATTCAAGCTATTAACAACATCAATATGCTATCGAAAATATCGCTTAGTATTTTTAAACTGGCAAAAATGTAATATTCCTATACCAGCCTTTGTTACTGAGTGTTCCAACAAGAATGTTGGGTGTTCAACAAGAATGCAAGCAATCTATGCTCTACCCAGCCTATGCCTTTTTGTTGTTTGTCACAGATGTCGATGGTTTATGTTTCAGAACCTTGCACAGTCAGTCAGCTCTGAGACCTGAGAACCCTGAGGAGCCTTACCTGGCTGGCGTCAACTACAACTGCGTTGCACCTGGCAACCAATGTCCAGCCTGAAAGTTGCTGCACTGACACCGCTGTTCTGTTTGCTATGCACAGGTATATATATGTATAGTTATCTTAGCTAGTTATAATTAGAATTTATGTAAAATAAACCATCCTGGTCAGCTAGGATAAGTTTGAAATAGAGGTCTTACCATAGTGAAGAGAGTCCCATAGTTTGCTGAAAATATTGCTACACACACACATAAAAAACTAACACATATTTGAAATATTTTGGCAATAAACTCCAAGAGAGATAAAGCCTGTTTTAGCCTGCATCAGTCCTTACAAGCTTAGAGAGAAACTGTGAACAAATAAAAATGTTAGAATATGAAATGAATAGTTTGTTTCTAAGTCTGTAAGGACTGACATTGGCACACACACACTCATGTAGTGGAGTGACAAATTATATATTATATTGTGTTAGTATATAGGAAAAAAACCATCGCGGTTGGTATTAATTACGTTTAAAAAAATAATTAGAAAATAGTTGGTAGAGATTAGAGCACGTTGAATTGAAAATTAATAAAACGCGAAAATTCTCTAATTTAAATAGTAAATTGGGACTAGGGATGCAAATCATTATAGCTTGCGCTAAATAAAAATAGACGTTAAAAGGGATGAGGGGTATAGTGTCAATGTAAAATACGATATACCTAACATCTCACGTTCTCACACTACATCAGAGGCACAACATTATAAAACAGTATCAGACTTACTCTTGGCCTTAGACCGGTTTCGTCCTTTACCTAGGACTCATCAGTAAGGCTCGGCAGAGAGCTCTGTACAGCTAGAGATGGCTCACACCAATCTGCTAACTGACTGAGCTGAGGAAGCAAGTGGCAGCCGCAAAACCAACTATTTTCTAATTATTTTTTTAAACGTAATTAATATATTGTGTTAGGGAGGGAATATATATTTGAAATGTAGTCCAAATTCAGCCCACTTGACTGAGGTAATTTCTTTGTCAATTGTTATTTGTAGAGAGCGGAAAAATAGTCTGTAGACTATTGTCAATATTGAGACTATTGGGGGTTTTACTAAAAATGTCCACAAATCACACGATTTCAAGCCTATGTACAAAATTTAAAAAAGACTATTTAGCGACTATTTTAGTCTCCGAGACTATTTTGGACTTTCCAGACTTTTCGGACTATTTTGCCTTTTTTCGATGTTTTTCGCTATTTCTGACAAAAAATATAGTAAAATTAACGTAGAACGTGAACGACTTGGACTGGAAATCGCTAAAATTGAACCATATTTTCACAATATTTTTTTTTTACATTATTAATTTCCAACATGTTTTGTTGGAACACTATAATTTTCAAATAAAATTGAGCAAATTTAAATTTTATTTACAACTTCTACTGTGGTAAGTAAGGTCAGTGCTGGTATTTCTATCTCTTTCCTTGTCATTGACATTAACCGAGATGTTTTTTTTCCCCTTAAATTGGTCAGTTTCAGTAGAGTAGACATGCAAAATAAATGATAGCATATTGTTATTTGAGAGAGGTTACTTTGTAGTAACAACAATAACAATAAGCTGTGGACCAACACTGACAAGATTGTTTGCTCAGGTGGTGTATGAGGTGGACGACAAGATGAGATATGATGCAGTGACACTGGACGCTACTTTCTACCATCATCAGCGGAGGCTCACTTGACCTGGCTCGTGACGTGAAACATCTCTCTAACCTCAAGTCTGAGAAGGTACTGGGACATTTTAACCAATTGCCATTTTTAATTGTAAACACATACCTCTGTAGAGAAAGACAACAAATAAATAGTGTTAATTTTATTTCTTATTGTAAAAGATGACATTGTCCTGAGTTGATTAACTCAATTAAGTCAATTTCTTATTTTTGAGTACATTAAATGTTTTAATAATTTTTTTAAAGTCACAAAATGATGTCACAAGCTAAAACTTATGCATGTACGTGGGCATAGGAAACAATTTCAGCCTATAACGTTCTTTTGCGACTTAAAAAAATTAATTAAAAATATTATATGAACTCAAAAATTAGAAATTTGCATTATGTAATGATTGAGGGCAATTTCCTCTTTTAGAATATGAAATAAAGTTACCACCTCATAGTCTTCTTAATTGAAGTTGACAGCATCATGTCAACTCTGTATAACTCCCTATATAAATTTGTAGACAAGCATGATTCAAGCTTTTATACTCTAGTGCCAAGATTGGCAGCCAAAACTACTAAATTACTAATACTGCTTTACAAAGTTTCATGTTCACTTCATTATGTACTTAAAGCCCTTGTTAACTTACTTTTTTTTATTATTTAGAATACTAAATTGATAATTACCATACCTTATTATCCATGAATTAGACACCAGTACAATGTAATCCTGGTGATGAGCTGATTACATTGAACTGGCTACTGAAGCTGCTAACTTAATTGTATACAAATCAATATTGAAGAGATTTACGTGAGTGCATCACAGTACATTTTGTATTTAGTATTTTGTATTTATTTTCATTTTGACGGTTATTTCACGCATCTGAGGTAAAGATGTATGGAGCTGGGATAGGGGTAAAGAATTTATTGAGGGGCTTAAATTTATCACGTGACCAGAGCAGTGACTGTGATTGGCGGTGGTACATTGTGACGTCAGATGTGTGAAATAAAATAACCGTCAAAATGAAAGTAAATTCAAAATCAACGTGGTGATGTCTAATTCATAGATAAGGTATGGTAATTATCAATCTAGTATTCTAAATGATGAAAAAAAAAAGTAAGTTGACAAGAACTTTAAGTTGTGTAATTCATTGTTTGTTATAGAATAACTGTTCTATATATATCGTCATTAGGTTAGAGCACACAATAGATGATACAGTACAGTCCATCTCCTATAGCGGGAATGCCAGATTGGTTCCGCGCGCCAATTGCGACTGTGCAAGTCGCAGGTACTAGACGTTTAATGTTACTTCAAATGATGGTCGTCTAGTACCTGCGACTTGCACAGTCACAATGGGCGCGCGGAACCGATCTCACATTCCCGCTATAGGAGATGGACTACTGTATCATCTACTGTGGTTAGAGCACAAAGTGTGTCTACAAAAGCAGCAAAGTCGAAACTCTTATCTTTTTGTATTTGTTTTGAACCTTGTTGCTTTAGTAGATACACCTTTTGTGCTCTAACTGGACAACATGTCATGTTAATTTAACACTTGTGAACACTTTTGTTCTAAGACTTGTTACTGTCAACTACCTGGGTCATTAAAGATTGAATGTGTTGCTTTCAGCCCAATATCACTCGTATTGAGGAGGTGCCACCAAAGAGACAACCAGATCCAGGAGAACGTGAACAACGTCGAGATGCGTGGTCACTCAGTTTTGTCAGCAGTACGTAACATGAGGCAGTACGAGAAGCTCAGGTAAATATGACTCTCACATATGAACATACATATTTTAGAGTCTTGTTTTATTTTATTTCATAATATATTACAATTTAAGACATGTTAGGGAAAATAAACCATCGCGGTTAGGTATGATAAATATGAAAGAAAGGGATAGGACAAATCAGCAAGGGCCTTACCATAGTGAAGAGAGTCCCATAGTTTGGTGAAAATCTTGCTACCAGATATAAAAAAAACTAACACATTGGAAATATTTCGGCAATAAACTCCAAGAGAGATGGAGTGTATGTTATGCCTTCATCAGTCCTTACAGACTCAGAGAGAAACTATACATGATGATTTATAGTTTCTCTCTGAGTCTGTAAGGATTGATGAAGACATAAAACACACTCCATATCTCTTGGAGTTTAGTGCCAAAATATTTGAATGTGTTATTTTTTTTATATCTGTGCTAGCAAGATTTTCACCAAACTATGGGACTCTCTTCACTATGGTAAGGCCAGCACTGGTTTCTCCTAGCATTTTTATTATTATTATTACTTTTTTAAATTATCATACCTAACCGCGATGGTTTATTTTCCTAATTATTTGTTGAAACACTCAGATAACATGCAATTAAAAGTGACCTCTCAACAATGAAAACAAGTAATAGGAATTTCTTGTGGGGTTGGAATACTTGTAAATTTCTAGTGTCCTTAAAAGTATTAAATTCAAAAACCTGGTAGGTTGGTTGGTATATAACTTTGTTTTTTTGTTTGCACAGGTCGCTGGCACAGATCAGCTGCCAGGCTCTCAGGAAGAACTCTAGGCGCCACTCCAAGCTCCCCCCCCCCACATGCACCTCCCGCTTCAGTACAACCCCCTACCCCTGCATGTCATGCCAGACCCCTTGACTTTCTCATACAAACCAGGCCGAGGCACTTCTGCATCTACCCTGTGTCACAATCAGAACCCTGGCCTCATGCAGCCCCTTGGTATCCTCACCCCTGCAGCCCCAGCACCCCTTACCCCATAAAACAAGATAAAGCTTACATTGCACCCCCGCAGTACCCCAGCAACTCTCCCATGCAAGCGAAGAGGAACAGGTGTTACCAGTGCAGCCAGCAGTATGCCCAGCAGCAGTGGGGCTACTTGCAGCAGGGCTACGCCAACAACATGACGCAGCCTCAGTGCTCCCCATGCACGAACTATCTTTTAGTTTGCTAGCCACTTTTAAAATGCTTTAGTTAATACTGTACATTAGAGCCCACACTGAAAAGGTGTAATCCTGACCTACACCATTACATTTTTTTTTCCTTTCTTTTAACTTTTGACACATCTGGGATTCTGGTTGGCTGAGGAGGCAGAGTCCCAGAATATCTTGATACCAGATACTTGAAAACTATACATCAAAATGAAAATTTATACAAAATCAAAATGTAACCCTGTTTAATTTTGAATACTAAGAAATGTTTCATTTTTATTCCAATATGTTATATATAAACATAATAATATACTATAATAATATATAATAATATATATAATATATAATTATAATATATTAATATAATAATTATATATAATAATATATAATAAATAATATAATATATTATACAAAATAAAGCCATTAAAATCATTTATAACTTTCCTATAAGAAAAAATACAATTGAATTATACAAAGAAACCAAAATATTGAACATTAACAAATTAAACATTGCTGCCCTGTGTACACTAATATATAAAATTATTAATAAGTGCATGAAAAATGATTTTGAATTAGTATTCAATAAAGATATACATGAATATAACACAAGACAGGCTGTCAATATCCATATTGACTTCAATAGGACTAATATTGGAAAAATGTCAATCATAACCAAGGGCATTAATTTGTATAATGACCTACCAGTAAGTATAAAAAACTTGGATACACTATCCAAATTTAAAAAAGCATTGAAACAACACTTATTAGCATTATAATACTATTAAGAACTATGTATACTTTTATACTTTATGTAATGAAAAAAAAAAAAAAAAAATTAAATAAAAAATCCAATTCTTGCTCAAATGATATTAAGGTTATTAAATACTCTCTTGCTTCATCTTTACTCCATATATATATTTGATAATCTTCAAATTGCATGGAATTTGATTACATTCTGGATCTAACTTTATGTTAATTGGTTTATAATATAATGTATGGAAAATACTCCATATGAGAGAAAATAATAATAATAATAATGAATAACAAGGAGAAAAAATAATAAATAAATAAACAAATAAAATAAAAACCAAAATGATGAAATTATAATCATTTTGTTTATTATTTATATTATTTGCATTAATATATGTTTTGATATTATGAAATTATGATTGAAATCGTATTTTTTGTCTTTGCTTAACACCTTATCTACTGTCTTAAAGTTCCTTGATAATTTATCTGTGTTTCTTTATCCTTACTGTAACTGTAACTGTAAAAAAAAAAAAAAAAAAAAAAAAAAAAAAAAAAAAAGTTGAATTTATATTCATTTTATTTATTATAGTTATATTCTTTGCATTACTATGTTTTGATATTATATTATAATTGTATAGTATCCTTTGTCTTTGTTTTACACTCTTATCTACTATCTTAAAGTTCTTTGATAGTTTATCATATATTGTTTATTTATCTTTACTGTAACTGTAAAAAAAAAAAAAAAAAAAATGTTGAATTTATATAATATATATATATATATAATATTTTTTTTTTCTTATTATTATTGTTTATATTATTTGCATTACTATGTCTTTGATATTCTGAAAGTTTGATTTAATAGTATTCTTTGGTCTTTATAAACTGTAGTAAAAGTTCCTTGATAGTTTATCATTGTTTATTTTTCTTTACTGTAACTGGAGAAAGAAAAAAAAAAAAAAAAAAAAAAGTTGAATTTACTTTAATTTTGATTATTATTTATATTATTTACATTACTATAGTTTGATATTCTGAAATTATGATTGAATAGTATTCTTGACCTTGTTTTACACTCTTATATATATAATGTCTTAAAACTTCTTTGGCAGTTATCTTTATTTCTTTATCTTTTCTGTAACTGGGAAGAAAAAAAAAAAAAAATGTATAGGCTATTATATTATGTACCCTTTATATACTTTACTCAACACTTCTTTCTTTAAACATTTGTCTTTCTTTTACTAAATTGCTTTCGTATGAGCATAGCTCGCTGATTGCAAGATTAAATATGCGACCAACCTATGTAAAATATGTATAACCTATATGTGAATAATAAATAAATAAATAAATAAAATAAACATGTGACGTTAAAATTTGATTGGGAGAAACCAAATGAGAGTTGGCGCCAGGCAGCAGTGTCAACTGAAAATCTCAAATGGCGATAGTGGATTAAAAAATATATATTTGAAAAATATATATATCATGCCATATATTGTCTCTCAAGCCGTTATGCACGGCCCTATGCACGCTAGGCGTGCAAGGCTATGAGCACTTTTATGCATGTATAATTAATTAGGAGTTAAAGGAATTTTAGTAGGAGGTGGGGGGTTGCAAGCACAGCAATATATTACATAACAATAAATATAACTCAATAGTTACAAACATTTCGCCTTCCCAAAGGCTCATCAGTGTAACGGGAAGAGTAACACAGACACGCTAGAGATGATGCTCACACCACATCTGCTAGCAGAGCAAATTTACTGAGCTTTTATACCCAGTGGCCCCGCAGCCTCACGCGCCGATTGGTTAAAATGTGGAAAAGGGCGTGCCGGAAGAGGAAGCCACGTGACGTTAAAAGTGGGAGGTAGATCAGGCCTTGCTTGCTGCTGGTACCAACTTTTCTCCAACTTTTACCGTCACGTGATTACCTCTTCTGGTCACTTCCTTTTCTGCGTTTTGAGTGAACATAAGCACTCAATCCTGGCCTCAAAAAAAACAAAAACAAAAAAAAACAACATATAAATACATACTGCCATGTAATTAATTAGGAAAGGTTAAAACCATTTCAGTTTGAATAGCTAATCAAATAGGAAAGGAGAGACCAACAAGCGCCTTAGCACGATGAGGTCTGTAGTCCGTAGCTTGGTGAAAATCTTGATGGCACAGGTTACACAAATGTATACAAGGTAACTAAATTAGTTAACCTGTGCCATCAAGATTTTCACCAAGCTACGGACCTCGTCGTGGTAAGGCACTTGTTGGTTTCTCCTATCCTTTTCTTTGATTATCAAAAATACAAACTGGCAATTAACCATTTTCTTTAGCCTCACAAACTGGGGGAAAAACTTATAAAACAAAATACTTATGGTATTCAGTAGCCAGTTCAATGTAATACTGATGACAAGCTGATTGCATTGAACTGGCTACTGAAGCTGCTAACATCAATTAATATTGATTACAAGTTAGCAGCTTCAGTAGCAAGTTCAATGTAATCCTGGTGACAAGCTGATTATATTGAACTGCAGCTTCTGAAGCTGCTATATATAGCATCAATCAATAATGATTTGTATATATACTTCAGCAGCTTCAGTAGCCAGTTCAATGTAATCCTGGTGACGAGCTGATTTCATTGAACTGGTTACTGATGCTGCGCTAACATCAAATAATATTGATTTGTATACAAAGTTAGCACCTTCAGGAGCCAGTTTAATGTAATCTTAGTAAAGTAAAGTAATTCTTTATTTAGATATCTAATACGATACATCATTGGTACATACATCATGACGAGCTGATTTCATTGAACTGGCTACTGAAGCTGCTAACATCAATTAATATTGATTACAAGTTAGCAGCTTCAGTAGCAAGTTCAATGTAATCCTGGTGACAAGGTGATTATATTGAACTGCGGCTTCTGAAGCTGCTAGCATCAATCAATAATGATTTGTATACTTCAGCAGCTTCAGTAGCCAGTTCAATGTATCCTGGTGACAAGCTGATTTCATTGAACTGGTTACTGATGCTGCTAACATCAATCAATATTAATTTGTATACAAGTTAGCAGCTTCAGTAGCCAGTGCAATGTAATCCTATGGTGACAAGCTGATTTGGTTACACTGAACTGGCTACATAAGCTGCTATATAGTGATCAATCAATTTACGAATAAAAAAATTATGGATCGCTGATAAACAAAAAATTGAGAAATTATGATTTTTTATTGATTAATGATTATATATATTATATATAGTTTTTGCAAAAAATGTTTTACAGATTATTGAAATATGTTGTTGTTGTTTTTCTCTGTTTTTTTTTCATTTTAGAAAATATTATATTTTAACTAAAAACAATAATATGACTGAAACTACTATTAAATGAAATATTTATTGTAATGGACGTTATCGGTTTAGCGCGCGGGGTGCTGCGGGGAAAGCTAAGGGTCCCCTAATTTAACACATTACGCTTATGGAGAAAAACACGTTTTTTGCGATTTTTGAGAAAACTACTCCACCGATTTAGGAGAAATTTAAATGAGAAATACTAGACATACTTTTACGTGTTTTAAGCCATAGAAAATTTTTAACAATTTTTTATACCGATAACCTCTATTGCTTATGTATAGTTTTGTAAATAATATTTCTATCAAAATAAACTGCAACTGACTGAATGTACAGTAGAAAGCAGAAAAATTGTTAAAGAGACACTATTGGTCCACGAAATTACAATAGCAAAGTATATCTGCTGCAACAATTCTCCGCCTTCTAAGGCTGGTTGTCATTGCAGTGGCCAACGACATAAATATAAGCCCACCTCCTTGAGTTATGCCCGGTACACACCTTCTCTCTCTCTCTCTCTCTCTCTCTCTCTCTCTCTCTCTCTCTCTCTCTCTCTCTCTCTCTCTCTCTCTCTCTCTCTCTCTCTCTCTCTCAGAATCAGAGTATGATGCTTGCTTGCCCGCCGTCCACCCGTCTGGTGCACAACATCTCTCTCTCTCTCTCTCTCTCTCTCTCTCTCTCTCTCTCTCTCTCTCTCTCTCTCTCGCAGAACTAAAATATAATGCTTGCCTGCTTGACCAAACAAAAATACATTTTCTATAAACATGTTTGTTTTTGCATGTGATTTTGTTCTTTTCACAGGATGTAAAATATCATAGAGAAAGAGAAGGTGTGCACCGTGCATAGTCATGAGGAGGTGTGCTTATATTTATGTCATTGGCCACTGCAATGACAGACAACCTGAGAAGGCGGAGAACTGTTGCAACAGAAACACTTTGCTATTGTAATTTCGTGGACCAATAGTGTCTCTTTAACAATTTTTCTGCTTTCTACTGTACAGCTCTGGCCAAAAGTTTGAGTATGATTTGTATAGGTAACCCGCAACTACACTATGTTATCTTTATGAGAAAACACAGCGGCTGCCGCTGCCCGGTTCTTTAACTTTTGGCCAGAGCTGTACCATCCAAATATGTTAATTGTATAAAATAAAACTTACTGCAAGCATATGACTTGTCATTGATTATTCTTGCCTGTAGATACCTGCTTGACCCACTGTGAGGTCAAAACTAAATTTTTGTTACCATGGAGGCTAATACCAAAAACACAAGTTTTCTCTCCTATGTGTCTTCTAAAAAGCCTAATTTGCATGTTTAATTAGTTAATATGACATTAACAAAGTGCTATAATATTGTTTACACATTTTCATTGGCAATGGCGAACCAAAAATATTAAAAAAATTTGAAAAATTTGACAATACTTAAAGTTAATCAGTCGCCATTTTGTAAAATAATTATATTAAAGCAATGTTAATTTTTTCCATGTATAGTTCTTTGCATTCATTATCTTTGATTTATGTCATTACACATTTTTGGTGAAGTTCTTGCACAAAAAAAATAAGAACTGTTCTCCAGGTCAAAGGTCACTCAGCTTAGGGTCGACTTATGGGTAGAAAATCTTTGGGTTGTACTTAAACTTATGATAAGGATCATGTAAGTTTACCAACCCTGAAAATTTGGTGCTTTCTACTGAAAAGCCAATAATTTGGCTTATCTGAGCCTCCATACTACTATGTGAACAGAAAGTTGTAGGAGGTATAGCTGATTTAGCCCCTTGAAGTTATGCAACTTTTCTAACATAAATGTAACATAAGTTGCCTAGATCTGAGGCTGATAGTGAAACCTAGCCATACCTCCTGCACCAGTCTGTGATCCCAATAACATTTTGAACAAAAAAAAAAAAATCAATTCCACAAGCTAAAAGTAATATTTTTTTACTTGGAGGACATAACTTAACACTGGAAATCAGGTACTGCGGGATTTACTAAAAATTTGTAAAGAAAGAAAAATCTGAAATTTTGCGCAGTGATACATTAGGGTATATGGTATCTTCAAAAATGTAAAAACATTGGAAGGTCATCATGCTAGTTTTTAAATTATAAATTTTTCAAAGTTTTAGTCGCACAAGAACCCATGTTAAATTAAATAATTATTTTCTCTCTCTGATGGTCTTGGGTTCTGAAAAATGTATCATAGCATATAGGTAGCTGTTACTGCTAACTTTCAAATGTCATCATGAAGTTTTAGCGTAGCTTTAAAACTTTCATTAGTCCCTTGAAGTTAATTTAATACAGCTTGTCTAGGTTTGAATAAGAGACGGAAATCTACCAAGCAATTCTATCTATTTTATTGTTGTTATTTATTTGTTTTATTATTATTTTTTTTTCGTTTTTTTTTTTTTGCAGCTGAAATGCTAACTGTATCAATTTTGGGAATTGATTAAAAAAATCAAAGCTTTAGCGTATTTTATAGCAAAATTTTATTTATAACTATTACATTTTTATACAGTTAACTTTCAAGTTTGTTAAATTGCAAATAAAAGTGACCCAATTAAGATTTTGACATTTTACACAATTGAAAGATTTCACAAACTGGAGAGCTTTAACATTGGCAATAAGCTTACATTGAAGTCTGATATGGACCTAACTGAGCATTTCACACAATATAGAAACTCACACAATTGAACTTCGCATACAGCACACAAAGTCTAGTACAAATTATTAGTAAATCCAGACATATCAAACTTTTTATTTTACCGCATGCACTCTTAATAAAATCTATACATAAAATATTAAAAATTATTGTCATCATGTTTGAAGATACCATTTCATGTTTATTCATTAAAAAGCACATGTTGTTTTATGTGGTCTATGGCTTTAATAGTGTGTCAATTTCATTTATAGTTTCATTGCAATAATGGTCCATTAAAGAACTTGATTGTCAACATATATCATATATCAGAATGGATCAGTTTAACATGCAAGGAAATAAGCTAAGGCTCCCCTAACTTAACATATTTTACGCTTATGAGGTAAAACACCTTTTTTTTTTTTTGCAATTTTTGAGAAAACTACTCCACCGATTCCGGAGAATTTTAAATGAGAAAAACTGGTCGTACATTTCACTGTCTTAAAACATGTAAAAATATGTCTAGTATGCTACATTTAAATATTTGTGACATCAATGCAGTATAGTTTTCTTACAAACACACTAACAAGAGGCTTCTTTATAATGTTAAATTAGTACAGTCAACCAGGGTGAAATTGAAACTAGAATCGTATGCATGTTTTCACTTTTCCCTATCTCGCTATTGACACAGACCACTTTGAAAGCGAGTCTGTGATTGGCTTTCAATTTCCCCCCACACTTTCAATTTCACCCCGGTTGACTGTACATTTTACTGTCTTAAAATAACATGTAAAAGTATGTCTATATTCCACATTTAAATATTTGTGACCCCAGTGCAGTAGTTTTCTCACAAACACACTAACAAGAGGCTTATACAATGTTAAATTAGTGCATTTTACTGTCTTAAAACATGTAGAAGTGTCTAGTATTCCACAGTTAAATATTTGTGAAAATTACAAGCTTTATAACTCATAACTTAGCGCTCTGCATGGTGGCATTTCTACAAACAATTATCTAATTTAAAAATCAATATTGATGCTAGCAGCTTCAGTAGCAAGTTCAAAGTAATCAGCTCGTCACCAGGATTACATTGAACTGGCTACTGAAGCTGCTAACTTGTATACAAATCAATATTGATTGATGCTAGCAGCTTCAGTAGCCAATTCAATGCAATCAACTCGTCATGATCAGAATTACATTGAACTGGCTACTAAAGCTGCTATAACTTGTATACAAATCAATATTGATTGATGTTAGCAGCTTCAGTAGCCAGTTCAATATAATATCAGCTTGTCACCAGGATTACATTGCACTGGCTACTGAAGCTGCTAACTTGTATACAAATCAATATTGATTGATGTTAGCAGCTTCAGTAGCCAGTTTAATATAATCAGCTTGTCACCAGGATTACATTGCACTGGCTACTGAAGCTGCTAACTTGTATACAAATCAATATTGATTGATGTTAGCAGCTTCAGTAGCCAGTTTAATATAATCAGCTTGTCACCAGGATTACATTGCACTGGCTACTGAAGCTACTAACTTGTATACAAATCAATATTGATTGATGTTAGCAGCTTCAGTAGCCAGTTCAATGTAATCAGCTCGTCACCAGGATTACATTGCACTGGCTACTGAAGCTGCTAACTTGTATACAAATCAATATTGATTGATGTTAGCAGCTTCAGTAGCCAGTTTAATATAATCAGCTTGTCACCAGGATTACATTGCACTGGCTACTGAAGCTGCTAACTTGTATACAAATCAATATTGATTGATGCTAGCAGCTTCAGTAGCCAATTCAATGCAATCAACTCGTCACCAGGATTACATTGCACTGGCTACTGAAGCTGCTAACTTGTATACAAATCAATATTGATTGATGCTAGCAGCTTCAGTAGCCAGTTCAATGTAATCAGCTCGTCACCAGGATTACATTGCACTGGCTACTGAAGCTGCTAACTTGTATACAAATCAATATTGTTTGATGTTAGCAGCTTCAGTAGCCAGTTCAATGTAATCAGCTCGTCACCAGGATTACATTGCACTGGCTACTGAAGCTGCTAACTTGTATACAAATCAATATTGATTGATGTTAGCAGCTTCAGTAGCCAGTTTAATATAATCAGCTTGTCACCAGGATTACATTGCACTGGCTACTGAAGCTGCTAACTTGTATACAAATCAATATTGATTGATGTTAGCAGCTTCAGTAGCCAGTTTAATATAATCATCAGCTTGTCACCAGGATTACATTGCACTGGCTACTGAAGCTGCTAACTTGTATACAAATCAATATTGATTGATGTTAGCAGCTTCAGTATAGCCAGTTTAATATAATCATCAGCTTGTCACCAGGATTACATTGCACTGGCTACTGAAGCTGCTAACTTGTATACAAATCAATATTGTTTGATGTTAGCAGCTTCAGTAGCCAGTTTAATATAATCAGCTTGTCACCAGGATTACATTGAACTGGCTACTGAAGCTGCTAACTTGTATACAAATCAATATTGATTGATGTTAGCAGCTTCAGTAGCCAGTTTAATATAATCAGCTTGTCACCAGGATTACATTGCACTGGCTACTGAAGCTGCTAACTTGTATACAAATCAATATTGATTGATGTTAGCAGCTTCAGTAGCCAGTTTAATATAATCAGCTTGTCACCAGGATTACATTGAACTGGCTACTGAAGCTGCTAACTTGTATACAAATCAATATTGATTGATGTTAGCAGCTTCAGTAGCCAGTTTAATATAATCAGCTTGTCACCAGGATTACATTGCACTGGCTAATGAAGCTGCTAACTTGTATACAAATCAATATTGATTGATGTTAGCAGCTTCAGTAGCCAGTTCAATGTAATCAGCTTGTCACCAGGATTACATTGCACTGGCTACTGAAGCTGCTAACTTGTATACAAATCAATATTGATTGATGTTAGCAGCTTCAGTAGCCAGTTTAATATAATCAGCTTGTCACCAGGATTACATTGCACTGGCTAATGAAGCTGCTAACTTGTATACAAATCAATATTGATTGATGTTAGCAGCTTCAGTAGCCAGTTCAATGTAATCAGCTCATCACCAGGATTACATTGCACTGGCTAATGAAGCTGCTAACTTGTATACAAATCAATATTGTTTGATGCTAGCAAACCCACCTAAAGTAGAAGCGTGGTTTAGCCGCAACACAATCAATATTTTGTTTAACCACCAATATCTTTGTTGACAATTCAAACCAAAATGTATTAACCTTTGCTAATAAATTATATATTTTATATTTGAACTGCTTCTAAAGAGCTATATTAGGATGTCTGACACAGTTTCTACTCACATAGGTTTAATGTCAAATGTTCTGCTTCATGAAATGTGCAGGTATTTTGTGCACCAGGAACTGCATGGCAGCGTTGGCCAGCCAGTCTGTCATCAGGATACAACAGCGTCTCTCGTACTGGGTGCTTGAGGAAACACGACTCAACGAAGACCTTCCACGTGATGTGATGCCTGTAGTGCAGTCGTACACTCTGTGATACAGTGGGGGCTGTGGAGAATAACGTCAACGTTAGCCATGTGACAGCGCGACAAATGACAATTTTAACCTACATAACATGACCCTATGGAGAACCTTAAGAGAGAAGCGACAACCTCATGTTTTATGCAGACCCACAATACATCTCTTTTTAAAACCCCGCTAAACGTACCTAATCTGTGTTGTTGTTGGTTCTCTACCCTTATAGGTACCTCTGTTCTCTTTTCTATCCTGCTGGTCCCTTGCTGGGTAAGCCAACAACACAGATGTTTTAGCCTGACCTAGTGATAGACCTCCACAATAACTTTAACTAAGGCTATAAATGTATACATTTATACATAGAGAAACATGCAGTATAGAGAATGCAGGTAAGCCATAATTGATGTCGGTGAAAGTGGGGGAATGTTTACTATTGTTGGAAGCAGTAGCGGCCCTGACTAAAAGAAGGCGCTGAGTTTTTTTTTTTTTTATTATTAAATTTTATTTAATGAACCTATTTTACACTGCTGCTAAGTTTCATGTTTATCATGTACTTTCTTGGTAGCTAACTCATTGATAACAGGAAAACTGGCAGCATCGCCGATGAGGCTCGCTTATCAGTTGAAATATAAAGCGCTGCAGGCTGCACGAGACTCAGCGCCTTCTTTTATTAGTCAGGGCCGCTACTGCTTCCAACACTAGTAAACATTCCTCCACTTTCACCAACATCAATTATGGCTTACCTGCATTCTCTATACTGTTTCTCTATGATTTATATCATGCATCTAGGGATTTGTGTAAAATATGCAAATTTATTAATGAAATTAAAAAAAAAAAATAATAATAATAATAATAAAACACTTAACAAACACACCTGTAATCACAGCAATAAATAAGACAGAAATACAATAATAATAAAATAATATAATAAATATTAAAGGTGTAGAACACCTTGGACAAAAAATGTTGTATAATACTAAAATATCTTAAAATCAACGTTGATTTGGCCGGAGTCATTGATTTCAAATTTACATTTTCCACTGACATCACAGCTCGCTTGTTTTACAGCAAGAGTGGACCAGGCGAGCTGTGACGTCAGTACCTGCTCATACCATTTTGTGAATGGAAAATAAATTAGAAGTCAATGACTGTGACCCAATCAACGTTGATTTTCAGGTTTGCCAGGATATTATACAACTTATTTGTTCAAGGTGTTGTACGCCTTGAAGGACAAATCCAGTACATATGGAGTTTATTTGATATAAAAAGTGATAGATAGGGACAAATTGTGTAGTACAACTAGCTTACACTAACAGGGACGTAGAGGAAATATTACAACCCAGGCCCACAGTTACCTAGCTTGCCCAGGCCAATGTCAGCCTGGCTTACAAACTTTTCTCTACCACGTGTTAGTGTTACCTATTACTATCTCCCAGTCCCCCATTTTAATTTATCTGTGTTTTACTATCAAATATTTTTATCACGATCACATTTTAGGTGCACATAACAGCAACAAGTTTAAATGTTAACCTCTCATTTGTGTGACAGTAACTACAGTTGACCTACCTTGAGGTCGCAGTGTGCCACACCGCACACCCCAGCAGATAGATGACCAGGTCTACAGGTCAGCCACCGTGGTCTTGTTGCACAGCATGGAACGGAAGATACCTTTGCCTGCAGCAGCAATCACTCTCGTAGGTTAGTTCCAGTTGTCTAGCCAGTCAGTGAGGAGCTCACGTTGAGTGGACAATATACTGTCAAGTCAAACCTCAACATATTAGAACTATACTACCAATACAAAATGTCTTTATTTAATGCAACCATGATGTGAAGAGAAAAAAAAAAAAAAAAAAAAAACTAATCTGACTATATAGCTTTAGGATGAATAATAGGCCTAAAGAAAGGATAGAAACAGAGCATAGCGCTGGCCTTTCTTACTTAGCTGCACAGTAGAAGTTGTATGGAGAGGTCGAGGTCTCTCGTGGCACACAGTTTAGTTATAATGTTTATGGGATATAGACCGGTTTCACTCGTATTTAAGAGCCGCCATTTTGTTGGTCAGAAATACATAAGCCTGCATAGAGGAAAAACTTCATTCTTATTTTTTTTAATAGCAAAAGAAACTCTGAGTCTCAATCAAAGTCTTATTTCTAGCTTTTAATAAGCTCAAAGAATATGAGTAAAATTTGTTCAGTTGAAATAAACTTTTTTTACGTGAAAAATTAGGAGAAATGATGTTTCCCCTATGCTGGACAATGCATTATAGGCACCACAAACATGGCGACAAAGCGTAAGGATGTTCAAGGGGTCTATAACTGAGAGCTTTTGTCTTTGTAATGACGTTATTAATCAAAGAAATATAGGTTTACCTGAGCCAGGGTCGGCCTGGGAGGAAAAGGCTCGGTCCGCGAGATTACAAAAGGGCCCGTGAACAAAGGGGGTTGGGTGGGGACGAGAGGCACCCGAAAGCAGCGCCGTAGGTGCAAAAATTTGAGGCCACGCCCCCTTTTCAGTAGGAATTTACTTAAAATACTTTAACTTGTATGAGATTTTTACGATATGCACCATGCACACTACAAATAAAAAATTAATATAATGTTTTTAAATGAGCTAATTGACCACTAGAGTTCGCTATAGGGGTGCAAACTTTTTAAAAATAAGCGGATAGAATTTTAAGATGGGCTGTAATTTCTTGTCTTCTTTTGGAAGAAAAAGGAAATTTATCAGTCTGAAACTGTCTTTTTATTTTCTTATTATATTTATTTATTTATTTTTTAATTGGTGTGCTTTAGGCACGGCAAGAGCCCGCGTTTGGGGGAAGGCCCGGTCCGTAATCACGGACTAGCGGACCTAGTGGCCAGGCCGACCCTGACTTGAGCACATCACTGAGCATCATGTAGTCTTTATTGTACTGTACTGTGCTCAAGTAAATCTCTTCTATATTGATTTGTATACAAGTTAGCAGCTTTAGCAGCCAGTTCAATGTAATCCTGGTGATGAGCTGATTACATTGAACTGGCTACTGAAGCTGCTAACTTATTTGTATACAAATCAATATTTAAGAGATTTACTTGAGCACATCACTTAGCACTTGTACTGTACTGTGCTCATAAGTAAATCTCTTCTTTGATTGATTAATATATGTCATTGCAATGACAACACTTATATAATTATAACTAAACTGTGTGCCACATGACACCTCGACTTCTTCATACTTCTACTGTGCAGCTACGGCCATATCTCTCTTGTTATTTTCTTTATATCAAGTAGCGAGCAATTACAAATTGAATATCTAAATTCATTCTCTCTCTCTGACTATATAATTTCATATAATTACACCTTGAACAAAATACTTGTGCAATATCCTAAAAAATGTCACCTGCAGGTTTGTGACGTCACAGCTCACTATGGTCTACTTGCGTGGAAACAGACGAGCTGTGACCCTTTGACGTCACAAACCCGCAGCTGCCATTTTGTGAAAGTAAAATAAATTAGAAATCAACCACTCAGGCCAAATTAACGTTGATATTTAGGTATGTTAGGATATTAGACATGTTTTTTGTTCATGGTGTTCTATGCCTTTAAATACAGAATATCTAGAATCAGGGCGTACGTATTCAGGATTTTGCAACGGGAAGGGTCTAGCCTATAGTCATGAGCATAGGCAAAGAGGGGGAATCACCCCCTTTTCCCATGCTTTTTTCAAAACTGACGGGGGGTATCAGGACCCCAAAAACACCCCCCCCCCCCTGTCTAGAATCTATACCTTATTATAGTTGCAGTAGTTTTCAAAAAAATTACAAAAAAAGGGGGGGGGGGTCTTCTCACCATTAAAATTAGGAAGGCCTTATAGCTTCTCCTGCCTGCTGTATCAGTGAGCTCAAAGTGGGCATTTTTGGCTGCCTTGAGATTTGTATATATAATACATAATATATACTTCTACATCATCAAAACGTACTCCATTCTGAGCCTGCATCGATAGCTCCACTGCGAAGAACGTAGCTCTGCATTTCTCTTGACCCGCCATCCTCGTCCCAGGCAAACTCACCTTGATTTATTCCAAAGTTTTCCTCCTCGACTCTCGAATCTGTTACAACATATTGTAACATATATATTTGGGGCACGATATATATGTACATACATCATATATCGCAGCCAATCCTGCCACGCCATAGTTCTCTGCCTACATAGTTCTTCTAAGCCTATAGGCATACCGTAGTGTGCTGCAAACAAAGAAAAACAAAGGAAATAAGATTAGTATTTATCCATGCAGTGCCATGAGGGAATGTAAAAAGAAAAAAAATGCATGGAAAAAATGTAAGTTTTATGTACATACGTACTTATTGTGTACCGTATATTTATAAGTATATTTTATGTATATACCAAAAAAGTAGCAATATATATATATATATATATATATATATATATATATATATATATATATATATATATATATATATATATATATATATATATATATATATATATTTACAAATAATTATGCAAACACGTTGTACTATACATACATACAAATAATACGCCATATAATATCGCCGTCGATACTTTGCTTTAGTTACTTATTTAACTATACATATTTACTTACTTTATTATGCGCAGTAAATATGCAATATTCGTTATTTTGAACACAAGTAGGCTAGTATATATAATAACACTACACTACGGGCACTACGGAGACCGGCAACCATACAACAAACAATAACAAATACATTGTGTTTTGTTCTCTGCAAAAGTTTTTAAATTTACCGCTATTTTTCTGTTCTGTTATTATAGGTGGCAGCACTGAACAAGCAGCTGAAACAACGAGTGTTAAAATGGATTGATATTCACATTCACATTCAGATTCATATTCGAATTATGGGGACCCTTGTGCGAGGCTAATTTCAAAATAGAAAAATCGCATTTTTTGGCTTTTTCAGCCACTTTTAAGCATCCAAAATAATCAATTTAACAAGATAAAGCAATTAACTTTTTATTTTAATATGAAAATTAATTAATTTAACCTTCTAAAACGTGAAAATTAGGTAATATCGTTCAAGGTCAAAACAGCCAATTTTGATGGTATAAAATCGATGATTAAGGGTTGAAATCTGTATGTGACAACCAAAATTAAGATAGTTTTGCAATTTGGACTTATTTTTACAGGTGTCACAAACAAAAAATCGACGATCCGTGCAATAGGAATCGAGCTACGATTTTTTCAAAATGCCTCTGTTTTCAACATTCTTTCGCCTATAAATCGCAAACGCAGGTTCTAAAAAAGTTAAAAATCGCAGGACGAGTACTTAACATGTTTATCTAACGATTTACAAAGTTTCGATTATTTAAAAAATTTCCTTCTAAAAAAATCGACAAAAAAACGCTACTTTTTATGGTTTTTTTCGTTTCAAAAGCCGATTTCTCACACAAAATCGACAAAATCGGACATTAAATTTATGTATAAAATAGCTAATCATGTTCTACGGCTGTCACAACAATAAAATCTCAAGTGCGACAATCGACAGAGCAGCTACGATTTTTTTTTTAATCATAACATTAGGGTACCTGCGAATATCCATCTGGAAATTAAAAATGGAAAATTTCGATTTTTAATTTGGAACCTTTAAAATCGATAGTTTTTACGACGTAATTACAAGCTACACTCAATACTACGGCTGTCACAAAAATAAAATCGACGATCCGTGCAATAGGAATCGAGCTACGATTTTTTCAAAATGCCTCTGTTTTCAACATTCTTTCGCCTATAAATCGCAAACGCAGATTCTAAAAAAGTTAAAAATCGCAGGACGAGTACTTGACATGTTTATCTAACGATTTACAAAGTTTCGATTATTTAAAAAATTTCCTTCTAAAAAAATCGACAAAAAAACGCTACTTTTTATGGTTTTTTTCGTTTCAAAAGCCGATTTCTCACACAAAATCGACAAAATAGGACATTAAATTTATGTATAAAATAGCTAATCATGTTCTACGGCTGTCACAACAATAAAATCTCAAGTGCGACAATCGACAGAGCAGCTACGATTTTTTTTTAATCATAACATTAGGGTACCTGCGAATATCCATCTGGAAATTAAAAATGGAAAATGTCGATTTTTAATTTGGAACCTTTAAAATCGATAGTTTTTACGACGTAATTACAATCTACACTCAATACTACGGCTGTCACAAAAATAAAATCGACGATCCGTGCAATAGGAATCGAGCTACGATTTTTTCAAAATGCCTATGTTTTCAACATTCTTTCGCCTATAAATCGCAAACGCAGGTTCTAAAAAAGTTAAAAATCGCAGGACGAGTACTTGACATGTTTATCTAACGATTTACAAAGTTTCGATTATTTAAAAAATTTCCTTCTAAAAAAATCGACAAAAAAACGCTACTTTTTATGGTTTTTTTCGTTTCAAAAGCCGATTTCTCACACAAAATCGACAAAATCGGACATTAAATTTATGTATAAAATAGCTAATCATGTTCTACGGCTGTCACAACAATAAAATCTCAAGTGCGACAATCGACAGAGCAGCTACGATTTTTTTTTTAATCATAACATTAGGGTACCTGCGAATATCCATCTGGAAATTAAAAATGGAAAATTTCGATTTTTAATTTGGAACCTTTAAAATCGATAGTTTTTACGACGTAATTACAAGCTACACTCAATACTACGGCTGTCACAAAAATAAAATCGACGATCCGTGCAATAGGAATCGAGCTACGATTTTTTCAAAATGCCTCTGTTTTCAACATTCTTTCGCCTATAAATCGCAAACGCAGATTCTAAAAAAGTTAAAAATCGCAGGACGAGTACTTGACATGTTTATCTAACGATTTACAAAGTTTCGATCATTTAAAAAATTTCCTTCTAAAAAAATCGACAAAAAAACGCTACTTTTTATCGATTTTTTCGTTTCAATAGCCGATTTCTCACACAAAATCGACAAAATCGGACATTAAATTACGTATAATATAGCCAATCATGTTCTACGGCTGTCACAACAATAAAATCTCAAGTGCGACAATCGACAGAGCAGCTACGATTTTTTTTTTAATCATAACATTAGGGTACCTGCGAATATCCATCTGGAAATTAAAAATGGAAAATGTCGATTTTTAATTTGGAACCTTTAAAATCGATAGTTTTTACGACGTAATTACAATCTACACTCAATACTACGGCTGTCACAAAAATAAAATCGACGATCCGTGCAATAGGAATCGAGCTACGATTTTTTCAAAATGCCTCTGTTTTCAACATTCTTTCGCCTATAAATCGTAAACGCCGATGTTAAAAAAGTTGAAAATCGCAGGACAAGTACTTGACATGTTTATCTAACGATTTACAAAGTAACGATTTTGTAAAAAACTTGCTTCTAAAAAAATCGAATAAAAAACGCAACTTTTTATCGATTTTTTTCATATCAAAAGCCGATTTCTTCAACAAAATCGGATATTTATTTAATGCATAATATAGCCACTGATTTTCTACGGCTGTCACAACAATAAAATCTCAATTGCGACAATCGACAGAGCAGCTACGTTTTTTTTTTATACATTGTATTAGGTCAATTGCGAATATCCATCTGGAACTTACAAATGGATAATGTCAATTTTTAATTTAGGAATCAAGACAGCGATAGTTTTTATGACGTAATTGCAATCTTGACTCAATATTACGGCTGTCATACAAAAATAAAATTAACAATCCATGGAATAGAAATCGATCGAGCTACGATATTTTCAAAATTGCTCTATTATCAACATTCTTTCGCGTATAAATCGTAAACGTGGCTTAAAAAAAGTCTAAAACCGCAGGAAAAGTACTTGACATGTATATTTAACGATTTACAAACTTTCGATCTTTGATAAATTTCTCTTATAAAAAAATTACAAAAAACCCCTATATTTTATCGATTTTTTCTCTATATATAGCCAACAATTGGGACTCAGCCTTTTCCATTAAATAACCATGCAGGTGTTCAAAGAGGGCCGGCCGAGTAAGGAAAAAAAACTTGCAACCGCGATTTTTTTTATTGTTTAATTTTATAATTATTTTTATTTTTTTTATATATAATATACATATTTTAAAATATTTTTGGCTTTTAAAATATAGTTTGGTTCTTCAAAATTTAGAAAATAAATTTAAAGAAATTTAAAAAATCATTTTTTACATTTTCAGAATAATAAACGTAAAATTATATTTTATTGAAAATATGCCGTATATATGCGATTTATTATTCAATAAATATATTTTAAGTATATAGCTTTCTTTTTATATTGATTAATTTTTGAAATTTTTAAAAATTTTAGACGTGTCTCTGCCAATAGCTTTATATTATATATACATATGCAAATGCGGCTCAGAATAGATCATAAATTGAATTGCTCGTTAATCGTCAAAAATCATGAATAATATTTGGAATATATGTCAATTTTAGGGTTAAAAAAACATCTAAAAAATATACGGAAAAATCAGTAATATTTCGAGAGGTTTCGCCTCCGGCGGGCAAGGGAAGCCGGGCTGTCTCTCTTGGAATCTCGATGGGCTTTAACGACCCATTCCGTCCCTGGCCTCCCAGTTCATTTCTTCAAAAATCCTCTTAAATTATAGATAGAAAAAAAAATACAATAATTGTGAGAATTTAGAATTTTTCTCAATTATATAATAAAAGGTGCAAAATTTAAATTCTATGGAAGGTTTTTATAGACAATTTGAAAAAAAACTGGTCGATGCGCTCGCTATAATTTCAATGCGTGAGAGTATAATTATATATACTCTATTATTCAATGTTTAAAACAGTACATATTTCTCGGTATTTCATTCTAACTTTAAACTATCAAAAGGAATAAAATATTTAAATTTTGAAATAATATTTAATTACCCAGAAAAATCATGCTAAAGTTGCTTTAATAACTGATAAATATTCAAAATTTAAAGATGATATATATAATACTAGAACATTATATGTAATAACGCGAGCCATTATATATATGTATATACCACATAAATATGTAGATAGATCCGGTGAAAAAACTCGATCACAAATTGTAATGCCAAAACTGTGGAGCGAACTTCCAAATCAAGTATAAAATATAGTATAAAAAAAAGTGGTATTTTATTTATTAAGAAAATTGTTCTTTAAAATTTAAAAACAAACAAACAAACAATGGGCAGTTCTAAAAGATTTTGTGCAGTTAAAGCAAAATTTAGGCAGTTGAAATTTTAGAAGAACAGAAAAACAGGTCACTAAGTTGAAAACAAGAAAAATAAAAAAAATGTATACTTGTTTCAACATCATGATAAATCAAGCTGTTTCAGGATATATAATTTTTTAATATAAAATAATGCCACTTACCCGCACATTTTAAAATTTTTCCTTTATTATTATTTTTTTTTCTACTCAGAAATTTGGATTAAGAAATAACATTTCACAAACAATATAAACTTCAGATTTGAACTCATTTTAAACATGTTCATTTTGAAATATCTTGCATGAGTATAACATTAATGTGTGCTTTTGCATATTGGAGATTATAGAAAAAAAAGTAGAAGAAGAAAGAAGACATTAAATTTGTACCTATGTATAATTATAATTGCAATATTTTGCTTCTTACAACTGCAAACTGATTTGCTTATTCTGATCTTATTTAAATTTCAATAACTATTTCCTCAGAGAAATTGAAAGTATAGTCAAATAATAATTAGAAAATAAGAATATAAACTTTTATGCAAATTTTTAATATAATTGCACACTCTACTTGCCATAATTTTTAATTTTTAAATAGCTAGTTAGTTATTTTAAGTTTTTGTCAGTTTTTACTAGTTTTCTCAGTTTTGGAAACTGAAAATAGTTTACCGTACAAAAACTTAAAATAACGTACTAAAAAAAAAAAAGAAAAAAAGAAAGAAGGAAAAAAAAAAAGGAAAAAAAAAAAGAAGAGCTCTCCTTGATACTGGCTGGTAAAGAGTGTATCAAATAATAATTCAATGTTTTTGTTTTGTTTTGTTTGTTTTGTTTTTTTTTTGTTTTTTTTTTTCATAAAAAATATATATTTTATCCTTCTTTATTGATAAACTTTGTTTCTAAGTTAAAAATTATCAAAACTGAATTTCACTGTTTTTGTATAATTGAACTGAAAGTGAACTGATTTTGTTGTTTTTGCAAACTGATTATGCAAAACACTGGACTGAATTCAGTGCTGAAAATGCACATTTTCAAAACTGAAAATCCAGTCCCTAAATTAATATGTCATTTATTTGAACCAACTTCTAATAAAAATATAGCTTCAAGGAACTGCAATTTTCGGCTCAAACACTGATCCTTATAGAGTCAAGTTAACTTTGCACGTGCTTGCACATATTTTTCACCTCGTTCTGTTGACTGATATGAAAAAAGCTCGTTCACTTCTAAATTTGTCTACATTCTTTTTACGTAGTATTTTTCTACTTTATGTTAAATTGATTTGTAATTAAATGTGTTTTATAGGGATTTTAAACTAAAGACCTTTCCAACTTTCCAATCCAATGACATATTGTCCTGATAATGTGAATATCACATATTGTATTACAATATATATTATAACACAATATTGTAACAGAGGAAATTTAATTAATAAATATTTTGAAATTTTATAAGTATTTTTGTAATAAGTGCAGTAATAACTAAGCATCAGCTATAGAAGCCTATTTCTTAAATGTAAAAAAACAACAATAATAATAATAATAATAAATAAATATAGATTTATTGATTTTATTTAATCCTACTTTTATAATTTTGAAGTGGTGTAAAAATGTAAATTACTATTTAAAAAAGTGGCAAAATTGAAGCGACACTATTTCCAAAAAAAACAAAAAATAACCTTCACCAAATCGCTCCAAATTGATCACGTGACTATCTGGAAAAAAATTGCGCCTGCAGCGGGCTACTCCCCCTCCCCCCGCCCCCCCCCCCCCCCCCGTCGTAAGATTTACCAGGATTTGGGCAGTTCTGAAATTTTCTTAAAAAATACCCTGAATATATATATATTGATCAAGGGCGGATCTAGGAATTTGGTTTGGGGGGGGCGACACCAGGGAAATTTTTCCAGTTTGGGGGCGGGCGCAGGGGGCAGTCCACCACAGTCGAAAATTTTTTTAGGGACACGCCCTTTTTTGGGAAAAACGCAAAAATAGTATACTTGAGAAAATAACTTTAAAATTATTTTACTTTAATTTTTTAATTTTTTTTTATCGCGTTTTCTTCCCACCCTTATTTAATGACATTGGAAAATATGTGCAAATTGTTAACTGAAACTAGAGTACTCTAGAAGGGGGGAGTATACGCGCACCCTTTGTTGGGGTTTTTTGATCACGAAAAATCGCGTAAGTAATGGGAAAAATCGCGATTTTGAAACATCATAACTATTGAACAAAGGAAGTTACAGCATTGAAATTTTCACAGAACAAACTTCATTTTATGGCAATTTTATGTTTAAATTTTCAAAACTCTCAGTGTGTTATAAATTTAATTTATTTTAGCTTTAAAAATATCATATTTTGAAAATCAATACTCGACGCTCATTGGCTAATGCGCTCCAACAATGAAAAATAAAAAGTAAACAAACTCAACGCTCTTGTGCTTGCTGTCCACTGTTTATAAATACACAACAAGTATACATACTTCGATTAAAAATGATAATCTCAAGTTTATGTATCTTAAATTATTGTTTTAGTGTTATAACTTGAATCAATGTTTCTATTATTCTTAATATCTGTAAAAGAAAAAAAAAATGAAATTATTTGATCAATATTTCATTAATAATTTAAAAGTTTATTATACATTATAATCAAAAAAATAATAATTTGTTAAATTTTTAACATTTGATTTTTAACAACTCGACAAGTATTTATTAAAAATAGATTATTATTTCCTTTACTTTACATAATATACCATAGAAATGCAATTTTTTGCTATTTTGAGGAAACATTTTTATATACAGTCAACTATACGCATCAACTTAATAAAACTTGAGAGTTTGTTTTAATTTTTCTTTTAAAAGATACTATTCGTAAAATGCACTTATTGTGTAAGAAATATACTTAATAAATTGAATACATTATTAATTCTTTTATGTAAATTAAAATTTACTTTATAATTTCTATAGAAAAAGCCATTTTCAATAGAAAGTCTGGACTCTGGCACAGTTTGGAAAGCTAAACTAAAGACTTTTGTTGTGTATACTAAATATTTAATTTTATTGCAATACAATACTTATTAATAAATGGTACTAATTCATTAAACACATGAAAAGGAAATATTATACATGAAAGAAATAAATACATTATTTGATGGTAAAATAAGATGATAAGAAATGTAGTTTCTCCCAATATAACATGTTGATTTTTATACCCCTGCAGTGAAGACTGGAGTTTTTGCAGAGAGATGTAGAATGGAGGCAAAATTAACTTTTCAGGGGTTCGGACCCGGACCCGAAACCTTCCAAAACCCGAGATTTTTGGCGGGTTTTTGGGACCCATTTGAAAGATACGGGTTCAAAAACCCGAGCCCTAATTTTCGTTGAGTTTGAAAATTTTTTGATTGAAATATTAAGAAATGTACATAAACATGAAAAATATAAAGTAAATTTGTTTAGTATTAGATTTTTTTTTTTTTTTTTTTTTTTTTTTTTTTGCCACAGAAACATATACATGCATACAACACAACTTTTAATTTGTTTAAATATCTGGAAAGATTTTTTATTTAAATTTTATTTTTTTAACTATGTGTAAGAGTAGGTTTTAGTCTAGTTATCCAGATTTTTATGCAATTTCAATAAAACCTTCTTTCTAAACTTTCAGTACGTTAAAAAAAACTTAAAAAATTTTTTTTTTCAATTATATACCTCAAATTATGTTAAAAACATTATGTTCCGAAAGAAGAAAAATTAATATACGCCTGAATTATAAAGCTTGTAGGAGCTGCATTTTTTTAAAATTAATAATGTTGCTGACTTACAGCTTGTATGATGACTTTTTTTTATTATTATTATTATATTAATATGAATATATACAGGCAATAATACTAAGTTTCTTATTTGGCTAATTGACAAGATGTAGCAAATCAAAACATTGATTATTTATTATTATTATTATTATTATTTGCATTCTTTTTTAACTTGCTGCAATTTTTTTAAATTCTATTTCAAAAAAATTTAATCTGCTCTTACTTATTGAACTTATAAAAAATTATTTAATTGATTAATTAAAAACCTGAACCCAGACCCGATGAAGATTTTTGAGGGGTCCGGACCCGGGTCCCGGACCCGAAAAAAAAATCACGGGTCCAGGACCCGGGTCTTCGGACCCGACAATTTTTTGACGGGTCCGAACCTCTGGAACTTTCTACCTAATTATCTTTTTGAAAAACATATTAAAATATTTAGAGCCATATTCGACCGTCCATACTTTGGAAAAGTACTAGAGCTCTGAATAGACCGTGAACCCGCGCGTGGTCCAAAAGTAGAGTTCAATATAAAACTTTCAATATCTCCTTGAGTTTGAGCGCTATTTAGATGCGCTATTTTACCTCTAGATAAGCAAGATGTTTAACCTTTTTGTCATACCTATGCGATTTTCAACCCTTAGGTTTTTTTACCCTTCAAGGGTTAAAGACCAAAAACACGATTTTCAATATTATAACCTTTGCTATATGCTTTTATTTATTATTATTATTATTTTTTGTGAATTTCATTTCTGTGGTGTCTGAAAGTCATGTAGTACCTCCTATTAAAACAATATGAAAAGAAATCTTTAAAAACCATGCCAATAGCAAATAGGGCGTAAAAATGATAAGAAAAAGAAGAAGAAAAAAAAAAAAAAAAAAAAAAAAAGTAAATAACACGGAAAAGCAAAGCTTACCCAAAATAAATATTTGGTGCTGAAATCTTATTGCCAGGACCTTTCTCATAGGGCACATTGCGTTTTAGCTCTATATGACCCCCTGGAGGGTGTTTGGGGTGGGGTTTTCCACCCTATTATGATTCTAAAAACTTAAGTAAAAGTATTCGTGTCAGATATCGCTCTAGGCAAAATCGACCCTGCTGAGCTCGAATCCGTTGTCAGATTTTTGGTAGATGCCACCCCTAAGGAGATAGGGGTGGGTTTTTATCCTCAAAAGAGGTAAATTTTTGGAAAATAAAGTAACATTGAATTGTAATAAAATGCAATATTTTCGTTAATCTAATTGCATATTCCAGTACCTCTGGTATGGTTTTAACATGAATCCCATGCATTTCCAGTTTAAATCACTTTCAAGAGGGTAGCTGGGGTTGTTGTTTTTACCTTTTTTTCTAAATTAGGTGATTGGTGAGATATCATTCTTAATTAAAGTAACCCAATCATTTAATTAAAAAAATATAATAAAATAAAGGTGAAAAATGCACCCTGCAACCGTCTTTAAAGTGATATAAACTGGAAATGCATAGGATTCATGTTAAAAACATACCAGAGGTACTGGAATATGCAATTAGATTAACGAAAATATTGCATTTTATTACAATTTAATGTTGCTTTATTTTCCAAAAATTTCCCGGTATTGAGAATAAAAACCCACCCCTATCGCCATAGGGATGGCATCTACCAAAAATCTGACAACGGATTCGAGCTCAGCGGGGTCGATTTTGCCTAGAGCGATATCTGACACGAATACTTTTACTTAAGTTTTTAGAATCATAATAGGGTGGAAAACCCCACCCCAAATACCCTCCAGGGGGTCATATAGAGCTAAAACGCAATGTGCCCTATGAGAAAGGTCCTGGCAATAAGATTTCAGCACCAAATATTTATTTTGGGTAAGCTTTGCTTTTCCGTGTTATTTACTTTTTTTTTTTTTTTTTTTTTTTTTTTTTTTCTTCTTTTTCTTATCATTTTTACGCCCTATTTTCTATTGGTATGGTTTTTAAAGATTTCTTTTCGTATTGTTTTAATAGGAGGTACTACATGACTTTCAGACACCACAGAAATGAAATTCCCAAAAAATAATAATAATAAATAAAAAATAAAAGCATAATATAGCAAAGGTTATAATATTGAAAATCGTGTTTTTGGTCTTTAACCCTTGAAGGGTAAAAAAACCTAAGGGTTGAAAATCGCATAGGCATGACAAAAAGGTTAAACATCTTGCTTATCTAGAGGTAAAATAGCGCATCTAAATAGCGCTCAAGCTCAAGGAGATATTTAAAGTTTTATATTGAACGCTACCCGAGTGGTAAAAATAATTCTAACATGCTTCTAAATTTTGTCTAACAATTTTTCTCTAACATTACTCTAAATAGTACGTCTAAAGTGGGACAATGTTAGAGTTTCTTAACCTCTAACATTTCTCTAACATATGACTCTAACATTTCTCTAACATAAAACTCTAACATTTCTCTAACAGAGGAAATAATTAGAAAATATTTTTATGAAATATTATTTTATTATTATTTCTTAAAAAAAAAGTGCATACATAAAAATATAACAATGAATATGCGAAATAAAAGTTTCACATCTTAAAAACAGGCAACACATACTTCAAATAACGCTGAGCTTCCTCGTATATATTTTACATTTACTATAACCAAAAATGAAGCAAACGCATTAGATGACAAATATTTAATGAATATTTTTTTTAAGACAATAAAGAAAATAGCAAAATCTTATTATAGAACTGAGAAAAAAAATTAAGTTGTATAGCATCCTGTCTTCTGGAGGCTCGAACGCAGTTGTTGCTTTACATTGTATTTTCTGTAAAAAAAAAAAAAAAATTCGTATCAGTTTATCAGCTTTATTAGTATACATTTCACATTGCATTTATATACATAATTCCTGTGTAAATAACAAACAAAAAATAATTGTATAATTTTTAGAAAGCCAGATTGTAGATTACATATTTTATATTTGATAAGAAATTATAAACAAAAATAATAAAAAGGAGAGAGAGAAGGAGATTTATATATGAGACACATGCGTCTATGCTACACATAACTAATGCAAGTACACTCCCCCCAAATAAATCTGACCGGTTGCGTTAAAGTTTCCTCATATATTTAACACTTGGAGACATGAACGCTGTGGTCAGATTTATTTGTGGGGAGTGTACATAACTTATGTAATACAAAGAGGATTTCCACTAAAAAGTACACTCGTCAGCTCGAGACATATTGAAGTTCAAAATAACATTGCTTCATATATGGGCAACAAAATATAACTTCCTGGATTGATACATTACATTTTATATAACGTGTATAATTATCTTATTTGTTGCTCGATTGGCCCTCAATATGTCTCGAGCTGACCAGTATACTTTTCAGCAGAAATTCTCTTTGTATTACATAAGTTATGTACTTACATTAGTTATGTGTAGCATACGTATATGTGTGTCATTTATGCATCATGTATGCTCTATCTTTGTAAATACATAAATCTGTAAATATGTACTTAGTATGTATCACAAAAACAATACAATAAAATCCTGCGTCAAAGTGTCAATAAATGAAATATCAACAAGCACAAGCGATTTTACAGTCAGTTTGTGTGAATATGCATGTACTTGCGTTTGAAAACAAAAAGCACACATCTGATTGTAAAATCTTCTTGTCCATATAATTAATTTCATGCAATAAGTGAATCTTTGAGGCAGGACAGTAAAACATATTGTATTATTTACGATACGTATTTCAGATTTATTTAATATTCATTATAAAAATATTTTTGACTATTATCATTTTTTTTAACCTTTTATTATAGTTATTTTCACAATATTGATGAGTTAATTGATACTATGAAGTATAGCAAATATTATAATAATCTCCTGCCTCAAATTGCCAGTACACAAAACTGGCAAATAAGTACATGTATATACTGGCATTTTGAAGCAGATACATACTACAACTTAACTTAGGGATAACTATTGTGAAAATAGTCTTGACGAAATAATAAAAAATGTGTTTAAAAAAATTGCATCTAAAAATTTCTTATCAAAGTTAAAAATATTTTCATAATGAGTATTTAAGAATCTGAAATATGTATTACAAGAAGAAGACGTTGCAAAATAAGGTTAGTGATAAAATAAGTAAACTGACAGCTCAACAGTAGTAACAAAGTGCTAGCAGACAACTTTGTGTCCCTGTCTACATTCAGCATGCTTTCTAATGGGGCAATGAAGTAGCTATAACATGTGTTACAATTATTTCTCAGCGCTGAAATTTATGCCTTAGCTTACCGAGCCTCAAAGCTTTTGTTTTCCTGGATTTCATTAAGCAATGTTTACAAATTACTTTTTCTTTCAATTGGCTTTACATAAAAAAAAAAAAAAAAAAAAAGATTTGAGGCTCAGTAAGATTAAGAAAGCATGTTAAAAAAATGTAGACAAAGTCGTCTGCTAGCACTTTGTTAGTATTGTTGAGCTGCCAATTTGTTTATTTTATATTACTAAACCTACTTTTGAAAGTCTTCTATTGTATGAATTAAAAGAATAAAAAAAAGGTTTTATAAGCCTGTAATCTTACTCTCCCCTTCTCGCCCCCCCCCCCCCCCATCCCACGAATACGCAATCAAATTTGAAGGTCTATTGTATGTATGTTCCAGATATAAAATGCACCAAAAATTTTTAGAATTTACAATCATTAAAAAGTTTATGGAACACTAATGCTTAAAATTCTCGTTACTTATTCACACATATTTAACACCACACAAAGTCTCCTCCGATGTTACTTCAGTCCCTTTATACAAAAGTATTCTGACCAAATTATTTCTTTATGGTTGAAAATCTCTCTAAAAATAACATGCATTTAAATGGCAATCCTGATCTCTCAACAATGGAAAAAAAATTGTTATGGGACTGGAATACTTAAGTATTCTGACCAAATTATTTTGGTATTGATGAAAACCTCACTAAAACAATACATTTAGATGGCAATCATGACCTCTCAACAATATAATGATGAAAAAATATAGAAATTAAATACTTTCAAATTCTAGTTTACTTTAGCTGCTATGTTACCAAACGTAATGAAAGGTAGCTCGACTATACACTTTGTTTGTCCATATTTGCCCAATTGCCAACATTTACTTTCAAAATAATATTAAAAAAAAATATATCGATGTGAAAACATGAAAATACCAAAAATTGATCATTAAAATTACTTTTCAAAAATGCAGTAACTACCTTACGTTATCAAATGTTTCATTGGTATTACCTTCGTAGCTTTGTCTTCTTGAGCACCACAACCTCGCCCCTCGCTTCCTCTAGCTGTGATGCCAGTCTCTGCATGTACTTGCTTTATTCCTTGCCAGGAAGTGATTCTCCTCCAGCCTTGCTGTCTTCTCTTTTGTTAGGTTCTGCATTGTTTTTACGTTTATCTGTATAGAGAAAAATATTATGCTATATGACATGAGAGAGAGAGAGAGAGAGAGAGAGAGAGAGAGAGAGAGAGAGAGAGAGAGAGAGAGAGAGAGAGAGAGAGAGAGAGAGAGAGAGAAGGTGTGCAAGAGCATGCATGGTGGAAATTAATGTAGAAAGTACACACACACACACACACACACACACACACACACACACACACACACACACACACATTTGTCTTTAATTATGTGACAGATGATGCAAAAAATATGTTATGTACGGTCATAATTAGAAATGAATTTCTATTGACATGTGGAAGTAGCATGTATTTAGATTTACTTTTGCTTCAACTAAAATCTTCACCTATTGCGATTGCATTGATGGCATGATGGCATGAGCCAATAGAAATTCATTTTTAAGTAAAATATGACTTTACTGGCAATTTGAGGCAGGAGATTATTAATTGTGATACTGCGCATACTACAAATTTACTCAAATAATTATTGTAAAAATAGCTTAACTTAATAATATAACTGTCAAAAAAAAAAAAAAAACGTATAATATACAAAAATATTTTCATAATGAGTATTGGTGAATTTAAATTATGTATCACAATTGTAATATATTGTCCTACGTCAGCACCACTGATTTATTAAATGAATTTAATAAGATGTTAAGACGATGTTATTACAATCGGAATGTGTTCTTGTTAATTATAGTAATTAAAGAAAGTTCATACATATATCTACACACAAACTATGACTGTAAAATCTTGTTTATATGTGACAAACTATGTACATATTTTAAGATATATTTATATGTATGTATATATACTTACTATACGTAAAACGTACATGCATAAGTGAGACATATACATACGTATGCTACACATAAGTAATGTATTATGCATGTCATTATTACATTATTTTATAATAGCAGACGTTGCAAAAGTGGGTTTTAGTGTGAAAATAAACAAACTGACAAACCAACAATACAAATGTGCTATAGAGCAGACGACTTTTTGTTCCCTGTCTACATTTAACATGCTTTCTTATGGGGCAATGAAGCAGCTGTAACTCCGCATTAGAATTCAAGTACTCTAGAATTTCCCAAGTAATCCAGCCCCACAAGAAATATTTTAATTCTTTTTCATTGTTGAGAGGTCACGATTGCCATTTAAATGCATGTTATTTTAGAGAGGTTTTCAACAATACAGAAATAATTCGGTCAGAGTACTTGGTATATTCTAGGGACTTTAATTAAAATTATTTCTTGGGGCTGAAATTTTTACTATCCCTCGTAAGCTGCGACGCTAACTAGTTAAACCGTAGTTAAGTTGTTATTTTGATTGTTGCAACAATTAAAAAAAGATAACTAAGGTTTAACTAGAGGTTGCAGCTTACAGCCCTATAACTTTTATTGACACTTAAAGCTTTGTTTACCTAAATTTCAGGCCAATTTCATAAGAAAAATTATTTATAACCAAATATGATGTTATGTTAAATTGAGACAGGCGATCAACACAGTTGATCGTATACGAAGGTAAATTTACATGCACTACATATATAGACACTCATTCTATCGCCTAATTAAAAAAATATAGTTTTAAATGCAGATATATTTATTGTAAATTTTAATTTATATTTACCTTAATTATTATCGCTTCTGAAAAAACTTCTTTCTTTTGCAAAGGATCGGTTGGCGTCAAACGGCAGTGAACTCTTGGAGGCTTATATTTGTATGACTGGCTATCGACGAGTGTTGTCAAATACAGTGCTTTCATAGCTGTGAACAATTAATATAGTATTTGCATAACTCGATCCCCACTTTGTATTACTATTATTATCACGTTTACATACCAAATCGTTGATTTCTGGAGAAGAATTTCGTTGCGAAAGAATGATGCTGGCACCATCAAAAATTTTCAAGTAGAACACAACTCATAAAACACATATTGATACCGTAATTTTTCATTCACGTTGTTCACTACATATTTAAGCACATAATAACTATCACCAATAACATTATATGTGCCTAAAATACACCATAAACATAAATTTTTATATCAAAATAAATAACGAACCGTTTCGCCATGTTTTCTTTTAAATTTGAATTTTTTTCATTGCAATGATGTCAAATTGTCATAACTGATTTCTGCAATTTGGCAACATTGCAAGTAAAGAAATTTTTAAAAAAGTTAGAGTAAAGTTAGAGTTGATAAAATAGAGAAAATTGTTGTTAGAAAGTGTTAGAACAAAGTTAGAGAAATGTTAGAGAAAAAATACGTATTTAGAGCATTGTTAGAGTTATGTTAGAATATATATTGTGACTCGGGTACTTTTGGACTACGCGCGGGGTCACGGTCTATTCCGAGCTCTAAAGTATAGTACTTTTTCAAAGTATGGACGGTCGATGGCTCTAAATATTTTAAGATGTATTTCAAAAGATAATTACTAATTAGGTAAAAAGTTTATTTTGCATACATTCTACATCTCTCTGCACACTCCAGTCTTCACTTCAGGGGTATAAAGATCATATTGGGAGAAACCGCATTTATTAATCATCTTATTTTGCCATGAAAATAGGGCGTAATTACATCATTCTATGCAATAAATGAAGAAGAAAAAAAAAAAAAAAAAAAAAGTATACGAATGATGAAAAGTTATTGTAAATAAAAAATAAACATTAATGAAGTGCGGAGAAATAAGTAAAAACACGTGCAACTTATTAATTTTTGATCTATGTTTCGCGATCGAGCGTAGTTTCAAAAATCGACACTGCTGGTATAGAGATAAAAGATTAAATCTACTTTTATGCTAATTATTTTTATGAAAAAAAAAGCGCAAATTTCATTACTCTAGCTGGACTAGGGAAAAGGTTAAAAAAACGAGATGTTTCGTGTATATTATGCCTACTATATTTACGTAAAATCGATATACTGATGATGTTTTAATATCGATAAACAACCTAATTCCATATACTTATAAAGAAAACGTAGTTTAATATCGCTTAAATCAAATTTATGAACATTTATAGTAAATATAATAAAAATAAAACGATTTAAAAAAAATACTTGCCATTGTTATCACGATAATAGCTTCGTCAAAAATACAGCGTTTTCAAAAAAGCGTTCAAAATTGAACACTAAATAACGGTATTTGCGAATTATTGCGACTTTTGAATTTATGTTATTTTTTTCGCCAAATAATAAAGTTTTATCTGTGAAAATTTCATAACTTGACAACGTTTAGGTACAATTTTATGAGTCTTCAAAATATCATTTTTTCCCATTACTTACGGTCATTTTCAGAACCAAAAAACCCCCATTTAAATAACATTGACTGACAACAATGAAAATTTTGGGCACGTCAGCCAATCAGATTTGAATATTCTCGATTTCAACAACCAATAAAATGGCTTTAAAAATTCTGCTGGATCGCGTATACTCCCCCCTTCTAGAGTACTCTAACTGAAACCTTCAAAAAAAAAAAAAAAAAATTAAAGATGCTCTTTTTTTTTTTTTTTTTTTCTTTTTTTTTTTGTATTTCATATTTTTGAAATTCCAAATCTATGTTTTAAATTTTATCTTATTACAGAGTATAACCACAAGGATTTTTGCTTAATAAACGATTAGCAAGTCGTTATATTTTAAATGCCAAAAGCACCTCAATTTAATTTAGAAATTGAGCTCGTATAAGAGAAAAAAAAATTATCCATATAGGGGTCTAATTTTTATCATGCAAATGAAATGTTCGCATAAAATTTTCAATTTAGACTGAATTTGTCACCTACAGAATTTTAAGAACCTTATAAAATAATAAGACTTTTGAACCAAAATTGCGGTTCAAAACAATACACATAAAATTATAAAAGCAAGATCATGATACGCATTAGATTTAATGGAGCTCATCGCTGTTTAGCGCGCGGGGATAGCTAAGAGTCCCCTAGTTTAATATTACGCTGATGAAGAAAAACACGTCTTTTGCGATTTTTGAGAAACTATATAATAATATACTCCACCGATTCCGGAGAAATTAGACATACTTTTGCACGTGCTTTTATAGATATCTAAATGTCAAATATTTTTTTTAGCCCAAATAGCCTTTAATCTAATCTGTGATTAATAAGTTAATAAGATTAAAAAAAATAATAAAAAATAAAAACGCAGAACTCCTTGAAAAGTTCAAATTTATTTGAAAGAGTTCGTTTCTTACAAGTGGTCCATTATTTTTGTTATTTTGCTCATTTTTCCTCACAAAGTAGTTTATTAGGGACCCAGTAAACATCCGGACACTGAAGACAGTCTTGAAGACAGACCCCGATACGTCTGTAATATGTAACCATATGTCTTTGGCCTTATTTGTATAAAACAAATAAATTTTTGTCCATTATAGTAACATGAGAGTATTGCTTAGCATTTTGTCTATCTTATTGATGCAAAAAAAAAAGAATTTTAAAAAACTTTAGAAAAGTTGTGACGTCTTTCAACAAGACGTTAATGGGGCATATAGAAAACGTTGAAAAATTATGTTTAAATAAAATAAAAAAAGTTACACTAAATATAAAAATGTTATATTTTTACATTTGAAAATAATGATTTTAATAAATTTCCTGCATTAAAGTCAACTGAACATTAATACGTCTCTGATTTGACCCTTTTGGGACAAATCAAAGACGTATGTTTTAAACTTTGTAAAATTTAAAATAAATTATTAGGGCAGAAGATCTTTTGCCCAATACCTTTTCATTTTAAATTTTACAAAAGTTAAAAACCTATGTCTTTGATTTGTCCCAAAAGGGTCAAATCAGAGACATATTAATGTTCAGTTTACCTATAATGCAGCAAATTTACTTAAATCATTAAAAGCGTATGCTACACATTTTTAATCATTAAAAAAAAAAAAAAAAAAAAAAACTCTCTTATAAAAGAACTTTATGTGGACCGATCAAAGACGTTTGGAAAAAAAAAGCGTTAAAGTAGACTAAAAATTAAATTTTTCAAAAATGCTACGATTGGCCCTATGATTTAAATGAGCAAAAGGCTCGGAACCAGTAATTTGGTTTAATCTTCTCCAAAAAATTATATTTGTTGTTTTTAGCATAAAATCTGAAATTTTGACAGGAGTTTGTTTAACGTCACTTTTGATCACAAATGCGACGAAACGAACATTTTGAAACCGTAAATCTGCTAAACTAAAAGAGGCAGAGCACATTTAAATTTTTTTGTGTAATATATAGACAGTACTGGATTTTTTTCAGGAAAAATATTGGTCCCAGCTATTATTGATTTTCTAGGAAAAATCGACCAAAATTGGATATCAGCGTTTTTTTCGTTTTGAATCGAACCCTGTGACGTCACAAGTAAAAATAAAAATAATAACTTTTTAAGTTTTCTGAAGAGCTGACTATAGTTGCAACCCCTTGGCACAATAATTTCCTCAGTTTCGATTTTTTTTTATTTTTAACGATTTTTTTAAGTTGACAACATTTTTAAAAATCCCGATTTTGAGTCCCGATTTTTTCTATTCTGCTCAACTTAAAATTAAATGTATTTATACTAAGATGGATTTTTAGTATCTTAGCTCACTTTCTATATGAAAAACTTGATGGCTTCTAACTCGTGAGTATTTTCAAATGACGTAAGAAAAATCCAAAATATCGACTATGGTTACAGTTCAAAAAATCGATAAAAATTGGGTCACTCCAAAGTATAGTTTTTTAAGCTCCTCAATGCATGGGATGAATTTTGGTATATAAAAAAAGTGGTTGATTTTTGGAAATTTGCACTAGGACTTGACCTCTGAATTAGTCATGAATTGGATGTATAGAAATTGCGGTTAAGTCCATAGGTGCAAATTTCGAAAAATTGACCATTTTTTTTATATACCAAAATTCATCCCATGCATTGAGGAGCTCAAAAAACTATACTTTGAGTGACCCGATTTTTATCGATTTTTTGAATTGTAACTATACTCGATATTTTGGATTTTTCTTAAATGTATTTAAAAATACTCATGAGTTTATATTTATCAAGATTTCTCTACAGAAATTGAGTTAAGGTGCTTAAGATCAATCACAGTATGAATACATTGATTTTTAAGTTGAGTCCGGGCCGGCTTTTTAGAAAAAGTCGGGTTTCAAAATCGGGATATTTGAAAAAGTTGTCAAATTAAAAAAATCGTTAAAAATAAAAAATTATCGAAACTAAGGAAATTATTATGCAAAATTGTTACATAATTATAGTCAACTCTTCATACAATTTAAAAACTTAATATTTTGATTTTTATTCGTGACGTCACAGGGTTCGTTTCAAAATGAAAAAATAAAAAAAAACTATTATAGTGGATATTGGTAGATTTTTCCTAGAAAATTGATAATAGCTCAGACCGATATTTTTTCTGGAAGGTATATCCAGTATTGTTTACATATTACCTAAAAAAAATTGTAGTCTGACGCTTTATAGTTTTGGAAGAATTGCGGTTTCAAAATATTAATTTGCTCCGTCATTATATATAAGTGATAAAAAATGACGTGCTAATATTTCAGATTTTGCCAAAATTATCAAAATTATTTGTATTTATTATGGAGTATATTTATTAATTCTGATTAGAGGTTTTCAAAATACTAAAAATAAACAGAAGCTATTAGGTTTGAAGTCAAAATTTACTTAATTTTCTCAAAAAGTTTCGCAAAAAAAAAAAAAAAAAGAAAAGAAAAAAAAAAGAAAAAAAGAAAGGAAGAAAATTAAATGAAAGGAAAAAAGAATATTTTAATGCCAAAAAACTGTAATAAAACTAGAAAAGACCACACACAAAACGTGGAGTTCATTTCATTTGCGTGCGGAAGTTATATTTATTAACTGATCGCTTATAGTCGGCCTGTAATAGGGGTCATGGGTCATGTATATGCAATTATGCATTCATGTTGAAGTCGACGCCTTGATGTTGGATAAAACTCAATAACATATGGGGAATATAGGACAATAAAATAATTTTGACAGTTTAAAAACACTATGCAATATTTTATGAGAGTATTGATGCTGTAAATATATGTTAAATTTGTATCTCATGGTAAGAGAAAATAACATGAACAAAAAATCAACCGATTTTCCAAAGAAAATTAGCTTAATGATCAAGTTTGTCCTATGCTGAGCAATGTTATAATTATTCACTATACTCGAGTATGGCCTCCAAGTGCAATAAATATGACGTCATCCGCGCATACACGCCTATTGTTTCGGCAGAAAAAAGAATAATATAGTTAACAATTTTTCATGATTTTCTTTACAAAAATTTGTGATGCGTGTGAAACGTGGCAATACCATATTATTAAATAAAGGTCTAATTACATTTCTACAATGTAAAAAACAAATTAATAATTACGTGAAATATATAGTTACTGAAATTGTTGTCATCAAAAAACTGCTTGTCGAAGCAATAATATATGATTGTCTGACAGAAAAATCTGTTTTCGCGGCTACATTTGAGTTAAAGTATGTGACAATTGACGTCACATATGTTAGCCAATCACAAACTCGCATTTTGCCGCTGTTTATGCCGTGCAGCCAATCACATAAGCGTGCGCATTGGTTATCTCTGCGCATTGCTGCTTATGCCGCAGCGACGGCGCCGACGGCAGAATCAGGGCAGAATGCCGCCAGCCACCGAGCCGGGTTTATCCCGCTCACCCGGGGATTGTCATTGTGAAGGAAATGTTGTGTGTGTGTTTGTAACGTTTCATGGTCCATATTATTACTAATTATTATGGTATTTACTACAGCTACGGTGTCGTAATAAAAGGTAAGTAATTAACTGTAGACGTTCCAGATATTAAAGATATAAAAGTTGTTAATGGAACGTTTTTTGTGGTTTTATGAGAAAAAACTAACGGCACAAAAGCTAACAAAGAGGGACGCCAGCTGACTTGGACTCTTTCTTCCGGTAAGACTTTTTCTTGGGAACGGATGATGGAT
>CASGGR010000002.1:80000-140000 GCA_949318235.1 Ecdyonurus torrentis | reverse complement strand
AACTTTCAGATTTTTTCCAGAACGCATTGGCGAGACAAAAAAATCACAAATTGACCCATTTTAATTTTAATATAATGCGCAATCTTCAATAATTTTTTCTTTGAAAAAATGTCGTTAAATTTGTTTTAAATCTCAAATTCATTATAAAAGATTAGATCTGCAGATTACGCTGGTATTAATTGTTGAGAAGTTGATCAATTTAATTTTGCCCACGGTGAGCTTGAAATTTCGTATCTATGATATACACGCTAAAGGGGGCTTATTTGCGGAAGATTTAATTTGAGCTGAAACTTGGAGTTTAGAGAATTTAAGTTCTTTGGTTCATTTAAGCTAAAAAATGTCATATAATTGAGTGTTTTGACAAAAATGCTACCCTAAAGTAAGACCTTAATAAATAAAAAAAATGAATTATGTATTATAGGTAAATAGGGTGGTTTCATTCATGTTAAAGTCGACGTCATAAGTGAGTACTAAATAACATTGGCCGGTATAGGAAAATGGCACATTTTAATTGCCTTGAATTCTTTTACATTGTTTTTAATAAAAAAAGCAGTTCTAAACAGTTCTAACATTAATTGGAATTTTTCAGCACCGCTATTTAATTTCTTTTTATATTTTACAGTTCTATATAAATTCTCAAAAATTTAGTAAATAAATAAATAAAATGAAACAGCTAAATAAAGTCTATTATTTTTATAATGAATTCCACAAATTTTTTTTTTATTTTTTTTTATTTTGCTCACAGTTCTAAATAATTTTTTTTTTTTTGAAAAACGATTCCAATTGAATATTAAAAAATAATAATAAATAATAATTTTCAACACACTTCTTTTTGAGTTCTTTTTTATTTTGAAAATGGGCCGGATCTATAAATCATGTTGAATTCTACAAATTCTACAAATTTTAGAGTTCTAAAATAGTTAATTTTATTTGGAAAATTTTCAAACAATTTCTTATTGAGTTCTTTTTAAATAAAATGCATTCCTAAAGAGTTCCACAAAAACATTTTATAAAAATGATTTCTAAATAAATTCCATTCATATTTAATTTTTTTATTACAAATGCGCGAAATTTTAAAAATTGATTGATAAAATATCCTCAATTAATTAAAAACTAACTTAATATTTTAAACCCGATTTAAAATCAATTAATTCCAGACTATATTCAGTAAAAAAAAAATCATCTTAAAAGAATTGTTTGCCGTTTTTTTGCATTTTATGTAGGAACTAAAAACATTTCAACATTTTTTTTTAATAATAAGCTCTTTCCCGTGTTAAGCGAGTGCTACGTGTTTAATTGTATTCGAATCGGGCAAAAAATACTGAAGTTATAAGGGGAAAAAATGACTCTCCAAAATGGTTTTGGAGCTGCCGCCACTTCTCCAATTTTTAAACGATCTGTTTCATATTTTGAACACGATTATATCTCGTCGAGATCTACCTGTATGAACTCGTCAGAATTTTGATATTCCGCCTCCTTCAACCCTTTAACCTGAATTCTGGTCTAAAAAGTACGATTTTCTCGGAAACTATTAAAGATAGAGCCTCCAAATTAACGCCAAACGACAGGAAATCGAAAGATGATTCTATAAGATCAGATCCATTCCGCTGGGCATGTAGCATGAGGACGAGCTACACGAGCTTAAAAAATTTTGACGATATTATATAGAAGGCAGGGAGGGGAGGTATATAAAAATAATAATAAATAAAATATAATAAGAAAGGAACTGAAAAAGAACTGTTTTATTTTATTTATAAAGAACTCAAAAAGAATTGTTTTTATTTTATTTAAATAAGAACTCAAATAGAATGCATCAGGGGATGTAAATATAATTACCGTGGGAATAAAGTTCTAAAAGAGTTATAAAAAAAGTAAAATAAATAAAAATAAATAAAAATAAAAACAGTTCTAAATGGTATCTTTTTTGCAACAAAAAAAATCATTTAGAAGCGCTTCTAAATGACTATTATAATCTTTAAAAAAAGAATTCTAAAATAAATATATATATATATAAATTTATTTCCAGTAGTAGAGAGAGTAAATTTTAAGATTCATAATTTTATTTAATATTATATTTATTTAATATTTTAAGACCCTGTTTTTTAAAACTGTAAGTCAAATTTGCAGTTTACAATTTTGAAGACTTTTGATATCCGACATGGAACTTTTGCCAATTTTGCTTGTATCCGCGCGCTTATCCCTGCTCGAAAAACTTGCCAAGTTCTTGTCAGGAATTTGCTAAACTTATTAAGAACTTAATAATAATTAGTATAATTACATATATTATATGTATACTCTTTTTGAAAAGTCAGCTCGCTTGCAGGTCTTGCCTGGCTACACAAAACTGACTCTTCTATAAACACATTTATTATTCTTATTCTTAAATTTTAATCATTTTTAAAACATAGAAAGCAGAAACAAAAAGAAAAAAAATACGGAGCATGTGGTTCAATTTATGGGTCATCTGTGATATGGCCTATTTACTATTCAGCAGTACACCTCACTCTTAAACTCAGAGGCCCATAATATGTATTCTTACTTATGTAATGAATCTAATGTAATTATGAACGAAAAAAATATCGTAACTGCTATGTCGATTGTCGCTCTTGCAATTTTATTGTTTTGTTACAGTAGAATATCATTGGCTATATTAGGCATTAATTAAATTTCCGATTTTTTCTGTTTTCTGTAAAAAATCGGCTTTTGAAACGAAAAAATCGATAAAAAGTAGCGTTTTTTTGTCGATTTTTTTAGAAGGAAATTTTTTAAATGATCGAAACTTTGTAAATCGTTAGATTAACATGTTAAGTACTCGTCCTGCGATTTTTAACTTTTTTAGAATCTGCGTTTGCGATTTATAGGCGAAAGAATGTTGAAAACAGAGGCATTTTGAAAAAATCGTAGCTCGATTCCTATTGCACGGATCGTCGATTTTATTTTTGTGACAGCCGTAGTATTGAGTGTAGATTGTAATTACGTCGTAAAAACTATCGATTTTAAAGGTTCCAAATTAAAAATCGAAATTTTCCATTTGTAATTTCCAGATGGATATTCGCAGGTACCCTAACGTTATGAATAAAAAAAAATCGTAGCTGCTCTGGCGATTGTCGCACTTGAGATTTTATTGTTGTGACATCCGTAGAACATGATTGGCTATTTTATACATAAATTTAATGTCCGATTAAGTCGATTTTATGTGAGAAATCGGCTTTTGAAATGAAAAAATCGATAAAAAGTAGCGTTTTTTTGTCGATTTTTTTAGAAGAAAATTTCTTTAAATGATCGAAACTTTGTAAATCGTTAGATAAACATGTCAAGTACTCGTCCTGCGATTTTAAACTTTTTTAGAACCTGCGTTTGCGATTTATAGGCGAAAGAATGTTGAAAACAGAGGCATTTTGAAAAAATCGTAGCTCGATTCCTATTGCACGGATCGTCGATTTTATTTTTGTGACAGCCGTAGTATTGAGTGTAGATTGTAATTACGTCGTAAAAACTATCGATTTTAAAGGTTCCAAATTAAAAATCGAAATTTTCCATTTGTAATTTCCAGATGGATATTCGCAGGTACCCTAATGTTATGAATAAAAAAAAATCGTAGCTGCTCTGTCGATTGTCGCACTTGAGATTTTATTGTTGTGACAGCCGTAGAACATGATTGGCTATATTATACGTAATTTAATGTCCGATTTAGTTGATTTTGTGTGAGAAATCGGCTTTTGAAACGAAAAAATCGATAAAAAGTAGCGTTTTTTTGTCGATTTTTTTAGAAGGAAATTTTTTAAATAATCGAAACTTTGTAAATCGTTAGATAAACATGTCAAGTACTCGTCCTGCGATTTTTAATTTTTTAAAACCTGCGTTTGCGATTTATAAGCGAAAGAATGTTGAAAACAGAGGCATTTTGAAAAAATCGTAGCTCGATTCCTATTGCACGGATCGTCGATTTTATTTTTGTGACAGCCGTAGTATTGAGTGTAGCTTGTAATTACGTCGTAAAAACTATCGATTTTAAAGGTTCCAAATTAAAAATCGACATTTTCCATTTGTAATTTCCAGATGGATATTCGCAGGTACCCTAATGTTATGAATAAAAAAAAATCGTAGCTGCTCTGTCGATTGTCGCACTTGAGATTTTATTGTTGTGACAGCCGTAGAACATGATTGGCTATATTATACATAAATTTAATGTCCGATTTTGTCGATTTTGTGTGAGAAATCGGCTTTTGAAACGAAAAAATCGATAAAAAGTAGCGTTTTTTTGTCGATTTTTTTAGAAGAAAATTTTTTAAATAATCGAAACTTTGTAAATCGTTAGATAAACATGTCAAGTACTCGTCCTGCGATTTTGAACTTTTTTAGAACCTACGTTTGCGATTTATAAGCGAAAGAATGTTGAAAACAGAGGCATTTTGAAAAAATCGTAGCTCGATTCCTATTGCACGGATCGTCGATTTTATTTTTGTGACAGCCGTAGTATTGAGTGTAGATTGTAGTTACATCGTAAAAACTATCGATTTTAAAGGTTCCAAATTAAAAATCGACATTTTCCATTTGTAATTTCCAGATGGATATTCGCAGGTACCCTAATGTTATGAATAAAAAAAAATCGTAGCTGCTCTGTCGATTGTCGCACTTGAGATTTTATTGTTGTGACAGCCGTAGAACATGATTGGCTATTTTATACATAAATTTAATGTCCGATTTTGTTGATTTTGTGTGAGAAATCGGCTTTTGAAACGAAAAAATCGATAAAAAGTAGCGTTTTTTTGTCGATTTTTTTAGAAGAAAATTTTTTAAATGATCGAAACTTTGTAAATCGTTAGATAAACATGTCAAGTGCTCGTCCTGCAATTTTGAACTTTTTTAGAACCTACGTTTGCGATTTATAAGCGAAAGAATGTTGAAAACAGAGGCATTTTGAAAAAATCGTAGCTCGATTCCTATTGCACGGATCGTCGATTTTATTCTTGTGACAGCCGTAGTATTGAGTGTAGATTGTAATTACATCGTAAAAACTATCGATTTTAAAGGTTCCAAATTAAAAATCGAAATTTTCCATTTGTAATTTCCAGATGGATATTCGCAGGTACCGTAATGTTATGAATAAAAAAAAATCGTAGCTGCTCTGTCAATTGTCGCACTTGAGATTTTATTGTTGTGACAGCCGTAGAACATGATTGGCTATATTATACATAAATTTAATGTCCGATTTTGTCGATTTTGTGTGAGAAATCGGCTTTTGAAACGAAAAAATCGATAAAAAGTAGCGTTTTTTTGTCGATTTTTTTAGAAGGAAATTTTTTAAATGATCGAAACTTTGTAAATCGTTAGATAAACATGTTAAGTACTCGTCCTGCGATTTTTAACTTTTTTAGAACCTACGTTTGCGATTTATAGGCGAAAGAATGTTGAAAACAGAGGCATTTTGAAAAAATCGTAGCTCGATTCCTATTGCACGGATCGTCGATTTTATTTTTGTGACAGCCGTAGTATTGAGTGTAGATTGTAGTTACATCGTAAAAACTATCGATTTTAAAGGTTCCAAATTAAAAATCGACATTTTCCATTTGTAATTTCCAGATGGATATTCGCAGGTACCCTAATGTTATGAATAAAAAAAAATCGTAGCTGCTCTGTCGATTGTCGCACTTGAGATTTTATTGTTGTGACAGCCGTAGAACATGATTGGCTATTTTATACATAAATTTAATGTCCGATTTTGTTGATTTTGTGTGAGAAATCGGCTTTTGAAACGAAAAAATCGATAAAAAGTAGCGTTTTTTTGTCGATTTTTTTAGAAGAAAATTTTTTAAATGATCGAAACTTTGTAAATCGTTAGATAAACATGTCAAGTGCTCGTCCTGCAATTTTGAACTTTTTTAGAACCTACGTTTGCGATTTATAAGCGAAAGAATGTTGAAAACAGAGGCATTTTGAAAAAATCGTAGCTCGATTCCTATTGCACGGATCGTCGATTTTATTCTTGTGACAGCCGTAGTATTGAGTGTAGATTGTAATTACATCGTAAAAACTATCGATTTTAAAGGTTCCAAATTAAAAATCGAAATTTTCCATTTGTAATTTCCAGATGGATATTCGCAGGTACCGTAATGTTATGAATAAAAAAAAATCGTAGCTGCTCTGTCAATTGTCGCACTTGAGATTTTATTGTTGTGACAGCCGTAGAACATGATTGGCTATATTATACATAAATTTAATGTCCGATTTTGTCGATTTTGTGTGAGAAATCGGCTTTTGAAACGAAAAAATCGATAAAAAGTAGCGTTTTTTTGTCGATTTTTTTAGAAGGAAATTTTTTAAATGATCGAAACTTTGTAAATCGTTAGATAAACATGTTAAGTACTCGTCCTGCGATTTTTAACTTTTTTAGAACCTACGTTTGCGATTTATAGGCGAAAGAATGTTGAAAACAGAGGCATTTTGAAAAAATCGTAGCTCGATTCCTATTGCACGGATCGTCGATTTTATTTTTGTGACAGCCGTAGTATTGAGTGTAGATTGTAATTACGTCGTAAAAACTATCGATTTTAAAGGTTCCAAATTAAAAATCGACATTTTCCATTTGTAATTTCCAGATGGATATTCGCAGGTACCGTAATGTTATGAATAAAAAAAAAATCGTAGCTGCTCTGTCGATTGTCGCACTTGAGATTTTATTGTTGTGACAGCCGTAGAACATGATTGGCTATATTATACATAAATTTAATGTCCGAATTTGTCGATTTTGTGTGAGAAATCGGCTTTTGAAACGAAAAAATCGATAAAAAGTAGCGTTTTTTTGTCGATTTTTCTAGAAGGAAATTTTTTAAATGATCGAAACTTTGTAAATCGTTAGATAAACATGTCAAGTACTCGTCCTGCGATTTTGAACTTTTTTAGAACCTACGTTTGCGATTTATAAGCGAAAGAATGTTGAAAACAGAGGAATTTTGAAAAAATCGTAGCTCGATTCCTATTGCACGGATCGTCGATTTTATTTTTGTGACAGCCGTAGTATTGAGTGTAGATTGTAATTACATCGTAAAAACTATCGATTTTAAAGGTTCCAAATTAAAAATCGACATTTTCCATTTGTAATTTCCAGATGGATATTCGCAGGTACCCTAATGTTATGAATAAAAAAAAATCGTAGCTGCTCTGTCGATTGTCGCACTTGAGATTTTATTGTTGTGACAGCCGTAGAACATGATTGGCTATTTTATACATAAATTTAATGTCCGATTTTGTCGATTTTGTGTGAGAAATCGGCTTTTGAAACGAAAAAATCGATAAAAAGTAGCGTTTTTTTGTCGATTTTTTTAGAAGGAAATTTTTTAAATGATCGAAACTTTGTAAATCGTTAGATAAACATGTCAAGTACTCGTCCTGCGATTTTGAACTTTTTTAGATCCTACGTTTGCGATTTATAAGCGAAAGAATGTTGAAAACAGAGGCATTTTGAAAAAATCGTAGCTCGATTCCTATTGCACGGATCGTCGATTTTATTTTTGTGACAGCCGTAGTTATGAGTGTAGATTGTAATTACGTCGTAAAAACTATCGATTTTAGAGGTTCCAAATTAAAAATCGACATTTTCCATTTGTAATTTCCAGATGGATATTCGCAGGTACCGTAATGTTTTATGAATAAAAAAAAATCGTAGCTGCTCTGTCAATTGTCGCACTTGAGATTTTATTGTTGTGACAGCCGTAGAACATGATTGGCTATATTATACATAAATTTAATGTCCGATTTTGTCGATTTTGTGTGAGAAATCGGCTTTTGAAACGAAAAAATCGATAAAAAGTAGCGTTTTTTTGTCGATTTTTTTAAAAGGAAATTTTTTAAATGATCGAAACTTTGTAAATCGTTAGATAAACATGTCAAGTACTCGTCCTGCGATTTTTAACTTTTTTAGAACCTACGTTTGCGATTTATAAGCGAAAGAATGTTGAAAACAGAGGCATTTTGAAAAAATCGTAGCTCGGTTCCTATTGCACGGATCGTCGATTTTTTGTTTGTGACACCTGTAAAAATAAGTCCAAATTGCAAAACTATCTTAATTTTGGTTGTCACATACAGATTTCAACCCCTAATCATCGATTTTATACCATCAAAATTGGCTGTTTTGACCTTGAACGATATTACCTAATTTTCACGTTTTAGAAGGTTAAATTAATTAATTTTCATATTAAAATAAAAAGTTAATTGCTTTATCTTGTTAAATTGATTATTTTGGATGCTTAAAAGTGGCTGAAAAAGCCAAAAAATGCGATTTTTCTATTTTGAAATTAGCCTCGCACAAGGGTCCCCATAATTCGAATATGAATCTGAATGTGAATGTGAATATCAATCCATTTTAACACTCGTGCTGAAACACCAAAACAAAAATATTTAGCACGTGTAGTAAACAAAATAGAATTGAAGGTTTTTTGTTTTGCAGAGAAGTCTTAAATTTTAGCTAAATTATTGCATTATCAGCTCTGATATTATCTTATTTACTTAGTTAACAATTAATTAATTGTACTTTAACATACAGACTGTTATATTAAGTCACTATAAAATGAGTTCTAACAACAGAGCTCGCTATGCAGCCGCGCTTCAAGATTGTGAAGAACTGCTGAAGCGTCTTCAACAAAAACCTAAAGTAGATTTTGAGATATTTGCTCAAGTATGGCGTGATATGACGTTCTCTCTTATTTTCTGGTAAGTCATTAATTAAATTAAGTGATAATTCAATTAATTCTTGGGGAAATACGTTGAAAAACTTGTATGCATATATATGTATGTACAGTATATGTATACATACTGTTTATGATTTGGTGTCTGAATAAGTACTCTGTAGGTATAAAAAACTGAGAATTTATAATGGCATATTCAACGATATTTGTGTCACTTTATACCAAACAGACAGTACGCGTGTGTATATGTATACGTTTATGTTTTTGAAATCTTATTAGTGAGGGTATATATGCGGATGACGTACAGTATGAGATACTATATAATGTATATACATTGTAATTCAACATATTTCCAACATCAATGCTCTTCATAAATATTGCATATCAGGTCTTCCGGATAGAAATGTCATATTAGATAGAGTTTTTTTGTGATGCGACGTACCTTGAATCTTAATACCTGTTCATTTCATATAGAGCTCATAGTCGCATCACAAAAAAACTATAATGTGTATGTACGTGACATCTCTATTCGGAAGACCTGATACTGTTTTTAAACTGGCAAATTTGTTATTTTCCTATGCCACTTATGTTATAGAGTTACATTCAAATTGGCGTTGACTTTAACATAAATGCGCATGATATAGACCCTATAGATACGGTGTTTGCATTCATGTTAAAGTCGACGCCATGTTGGATCACCTATTAACATGGGCTGCATAGCTAATAACACATTTTGTGAGTTTTAAGCAATATTTTTGAGAGCTTATAGACCGCTTGCACTCATATTTAAAAGCCGCCATTTTGTTGGTCAGGAATACATAGGCCATGAGCATATAGGAAAAACATCATCTTTATTTTTTTAATATGTAGCAAAAGAAGCTTCAAACCTCAATCAAAGCCTTAATAAGCTCCTAATAAAGCTCGAAGGATATGAGAAAAATTTGTTGAGTTAAAATAAACTATTTTTTATGTGAAAAATGAGGAAAAACGAAGTTTCCCATATGCTAGACAATGCATTAGGCACCACAAACATGGCGACAAAGCGCAAGGATGTGCAAGGGGTCTATTGATGTTGTTAATAGCATATATGAATTTCAAGTCCCTCAATTTCCCTCCCTCCCTCCCTCGCTCTATTTATACATACATCAAATTTTGTATCTCCTGTTAAGCAATAACCCTCTTTAGGCTATGTGCAATGTTTTGTATTGTAATTATTTGCTCAAGAAAATCTTAATTATTATTAAGTAAACATGCTTTATGTTATAGTGGACGCACCACAGAAGAAGATTTGCTAGATTTCACTGATGACTTGTTCTTGGCGGCCAAGTCATGTTGGCTGCCTCCACACAGTAGCACACAGAGGCTACTTGCATCATACTTAGTGTACGGGCTGTACTTCAAGCAGCCTGTCAAACATGCCCATAAATACAAGGTGACAAAAAAGGAGTGGGTGGAGATATGTGAGTACTTCGACTTTGTCAAGAGCCGTGAGGATTTGCCAGAACATTACTACATGTTCTGTAAGATGGTGGAGTGTGACGCATTCAGGTTTTGTGCTACGCCCTACGAGGTGAGTAAGCAATATTAAAGGCATAGAACAGAAGAAAACATAAGTTTAACACTTAATGAGACTTACATAAATAAATTTAGTCTGGTTGAATCCCAAATTCCCCCTAGGAAATATACCCTACTCTAACTAGAAGCGCGAGAGGGAAATCAAGATGGCTTGGCTTGCTATAGGGCCCCATAGCAAAAACATTAGTGAGCTCTTTCTGATGCGCACTACTTGCCCTAAAAACTAGGCACGCGCCTCTAGCGGCAGTAGGAAATTAGGGCATTTTATTCCCTAGTTAAGGGTACCAGGGGGAATTTGGGATACAACCTCTGGCTAAACACTGTAGAATTGACCTGAAAATTTTTATGCATGCAACCCGTTCAACCTTTTTTTTTTTTATTTATTATTTTTTTTTTACTAATTTTTGCATGTTTCTTCACGCTCTCTGGTGCGGCTATATTAACATTCTAGTAAAAATTGTCATCAGTTTTGGTAAGATTTTTTTATAAACCTATTGTATTGCACATTTTAGATTTAATTTTAGTACCTTTTTAATATTAGAGGCATGCTGGTGAACTTCTGTATTATTTACCTGTTGTAAGGGTAAAGTTTCAAGGAAGGCTTCTTCAATGTTAGATAATGAGAAGAAGTGTTCATTGACTCACATTATGATGACCCAAAGCCCTTCCGTAGCCCTGCAAACTTGCACTCATCCTGCGAGACGTTACGGCTTTACTATAGAAAATGTTGTGGCTTTTCATATCTGTTTGCATATCATTATGTGAGTCAATGAACTGCAGTGTTCTTCTCATTATCTAACATTGAAGAAGCCATTTTGAAACCCCTGAACTTTCTATTTCATTAATTTTATATTGGTGAGGGAAGAAATATATAGTTAATTAGTTTTTAGAACTCAAATCAACAATATGTTAACCAATAGCAGACCATACTGAGACACCAATCCGTAACGCTTCATGAAAAACTTAGTATTGAGAAAGGGGGCGTAGATCACGATGAGTTCTCTATAATAAACGAGTGAGCTATGCGCCCTTTCTCAGTACCAAGTTTCTTGTGAGGCGTGAAGGCGTGACGGAACAGACTTTCTGGTCTGCTATTGGTTGATCTAAAGTGATGGAGGCTTATTGTATTGTGTGTGTGCCTAAAATATGGGGATGCCACTTCTCTGTCAACGTTCTCTAAATATGTGTAACTCCACCACCATTTACATTACGTTTGAAAATAAGATACACATTTTGTGTACTGTGCCATAAAACGAGATACACATTTCTTTGCTAAATCATCAATAATCAATAAATTTGAAATAAAAAAAGGTGATCCCCCCCCCCCCCCCCCCCCATGAATCATCGTCATTTTTTGTGTGTTTTGGTGCATGAAAAACAGTTAGGTTTACGAACAGCATATATTGTCAATTATACTGTAAATGTGAGGTAGCTAAAGTTAATTTAAATATTTCAGGTAAATCTAGACAAAAAAAAATCTAGGGCCAACTGTTCAAATGATCTCTCAGTTCTGACCAAAGAACCTGCAGTCTCTGGTGCAGTGCAGAAGATTGTGAGTCAAAGTTTCTATGACAACATCAGCAAAGTCGAGACCAAATATGAGCAATCTAAGAAGCAGGTTTTAGGTGAGTATTTGCACTGCTATGGGTTCACTTATTACCGTAAAAGGTGCCGACTTGGACCGTAAAAAAGAGGAACTATATTTTCACAGTAATTCTTTGTACATTATTTATTTCCAGCAAAACAAACACCATAGTTTTCAAATGAAATCAAATAGGTAAATTAAAAAAAAAAAAAAAAAAATCTTGGCCCCGAAAAAAGTTTTAAGAATAGTTAAATTTGAAAATAGTTTCTAATTTGACTAAAATGTACCTCTAAAATTTGATTTTTCACATGTACAGTTTCGGTCAAATGATTTGTTACCATTTAAACTGAATATTTTTTACCGCGTAAAACCCTGTTTATGACATAGAGTATAATAATATATTCTCTTTGGTTTATGATTATTCATTGAACTCTATATGGTGTAATAGTTGACATAGACACCACAAGGAGTCACCTGTGATGCACTCGGGTATATAGACAATCCGGCTGGTAAATATTTTGCTTCATCGTCCAAGAATTACATAACAACATAGCACACAAAATAATGTGTAAGACGAACAAAAAAATTTGTTACTACTAACAAGTAAGTCTTGTGAGCATAATAAGAAAAAATCATAGTTATATTTTTATTTTAGCTGATGAAGGAACCTGTAAACGACACCTATATGTAGAAAAAATATATATTTTGATTTTATTTTCTCTTACTTGAATATCTGAGTTACCGTCAACGAAATGCCTGCTGCATATCGCAAGCACACTGGTAATCACATGCTAGAAATATGCATATCTTTATTCAAAGAGAGAGAAAAGGAAGAAAACATACAAATAAATAAATAAAAAAAGAAGAAGAAATATATTATTGCAAATAATTTATAATAAAACATTTTCCGTTTTTTATAATAAAACTTAAGAGAGCTATATTTTTTTCGTCATATATATATATATATATATATATATATATATATATATATATATATGTCAATATGGTTTGTAATGACAGCAATTTGGTAAGAAAATAGTTAGTTCGAAACTTATTATCAAACAAATACTTGAAAGCATTTCTCAGAAGCAAGAGAGAGAGAGAGAGAGAGAACGAGCAAGCAAGCAAGCAAAATATTTACCAGACGGATTGTCTACCTGAGTGCATCACAGGTGACTTTTTGTGGTGTCTATGTCAACTATTACAATATATAGAGTTCAATGAATAATCATAAACCAAAGAGATTATATAATATTATACCCTACGTCATAAACAAGGTTGCAAAATTTAACGCGGTAAAAAATATTGAGTTTAAATGGTAACAAATCATTTGACCGAAGCTGTACATGTGATATTTAAAGTCTAATATCTTAAATATTTGATCGTGTTTTCACATGTTTTAGGTAGCTAAAATTTAAAGTAACATTTCTTCTTAACTTGTGTTAATATTATAATTAGCGACCGTCTAGTTTGCGAGTCAGTCACCTACTAACAACAAAAATTTAGCTCTAAACTGTGTTCACACTTTATATGAAAGCAACGTTGTTGTACGAAAAACTGCAAAATGCAAAGGATTCTTTAGCCTTATAAAGTAATAAGTACATACATAGTATACATACATATCATGACGCTATAATCCCTTTCAGGGAAAGCCAACAACATATAGATATTTTATCCTGACCCAGTGATAGACCTCCACAACTTCCTATCCTGACATACTTCACTTGCTTCCTCTAGTCTCATACCTTAATTGTTTCCTACACTTTCTTTTGCATCTCATACTGCGTACACATTCTTATTTTTCAAACACCTTCCAACCACCTCAGACCATGATGTTTTAGGCCTGCCTCTATCTCTCCTACCATCCACTCTACTATATGAAATACCTGTTTTACTATTTTCTTTCATCACCCATTCTCTCAACATGACCAAACCACCTTACATAACACTTTACGTTCTCATACTTCTCAGTCACAGTTTCTTTACCCCACAACCTTACAAAAATTATATATATTTTTTTCTAAAACCAATAGTAATAATTTGTTTACTTGACTTTTCTATTCTGCGGGGAGTACACGCCCCTTGTACTAGAGTTTAAAAAAAAATTGTGTCAATTGTATTTTAATTTTTCAAACCTGGGATTATCTTTTAAAGCCCTGGTCAACTTACTTTTTTATCATTTAGAATACTAGGTTGATAATTACCATATACCTTATTATCCAGGAATTAGACACTATAACACGTTGATTTTGTATTTATTTTCATTTTGACTGTTATATCATGTATCTGACGTCACAATGTACCACTGCCAATCACAGTCACCGCTCTGGCCACGTGATAAATTTAAGCCCCACCCTCAAGTTCTTTACCCCTATCACGACCCCTTCTGTACATTAATGTGACGTCAGATACGTGATATAACAGTCAAAATAAAAATGAATACAAAATCAATGTGTTGGTGTCTAATTCAAGGATAATAAGGAATGGTAATTATCAATCTAGTATTCTAAATGATAAAAAAGTAAGTTGACAAGGGCTTTAAGGAAGTTCATTGTTTACAAGATGGCTTCTTTAGATAATAAGAAGAACTGTTCATAAACTGACATATGATGAGGCAAAGCCCTTAAGTAGCCCCATGGTAGCCCCTTAAGATTGAGTGTTTACATAAATATGATGTTAATGTTTCCAGAACGTTTCCCTGAGCTAGCATCAGGGTTTCCAGCCATTGCCTCCAAGGATCTGGGAGAAAAACTTCGTAGTATTTGTTCGAGGCGAGCCCTTGACAACCACAATGAGCCCTCTACTTCAGCTTTCCCAAGCACTAACGACGCTAAGAAAACTGAAGTAAACCAGGGTAAGTCAGCCATGTTTGTGGTTCCTATAATACATTGTCAGCATAGGAGAAACATCATTTTACTTCATTTGTCACAAAAATATAAGTTTATTTTGATACTGTTAGCATTTTGTGATATTTTTTTATTGTAGCTTATTAGGAGCTACAAATAAGACTTAAATTGAGCTTTAAAGTTTGCTAATAAATATATAAAAATGACATTTTTCCTGTGCTCGCCTGCGTATTTCTGACCAACAAAATGGAGGCTTTTAAATATGAGTGCAACCTGCGTCTATATGAATATACAAATATATAGCTAAATTGAAATGTCATAAAGAGAGAGGGAGGGAGGGAGGGAGGGAGGGAGGGAGGGAGGGAGGGAGGGAGGGAGGGAGGGAGGGAGGGAGGGAGGGAGGGAGGGAGGGAGGGAGGGAGGGAGGGAGGGAGGGAGGGAGGGAGGGAGGGAGGGAGGGAGGGAGGGAGGGAGGGAGGGAGGGAGGGAGGGAGGGAGGGAGGGAGGGAGGGAGGGAGGGAGGGAGGGAGGGAGGGAGGGAGGGAGGGAGGGAGGGAGGGAGGGAGGGAGAAAAAATTATTATCATGTTTTTTCTTATGGGAACCAAAATACGAATCTTGTTTTCAAACGTAACGTAGATGTTGCGGATGTTACACATATTTAGAAAACTTTACCACAGAAGTGACATCTCCAGTTTTAGACAGACACACAATACAGTATCCCAGGTACCAGAAAGTTTTCCGTGGGAACTCGGCAATGTTTGGGCAAAGATTGGGAAATGCCGAAACCTTTCCTTGACATTGCCCAAAATTTTATTTGGCACAAAAATTAAAAATATTCAAATTTAGGTTCCTTTCCTAAACCTTGCCCAAAGTTTTCCCAAGATAGCTTACCAAAAGTTTTCCTGGCTCTTTCCGGGGTAAGAAAAAAAGATTTTATACAATATAATTAAGATATATCAACACAACTACATGTTTCTTATCAAATTTTTTTGTTATATTACAAAAATAACGTAATTACATAAACTTTCCTAAGCCTTTCCCAAACTTGTCCCATTTCCTGAATTGTTCCCGATGCTTTCCGATAAAATATTTGTGTAAAAATTATTAATTTAATTAAAATTTTACCTTATTTATTAATTATAAATGCTAGTTATATAATATATCCTATTTTTATATATTTATTGCTTATTTCTTAAAATGGATGCAAACGATCTAAGATAAATTGTAAATAAAAATATAAATTAATGTTTTACAGCTATATTTCTTAACAGCTTCGGTGGCAGAATTGGTTAAAGCGAGTACTTCTAATCTCAGGGTCCTGGGTTCGAATCCCACCGTGGTAATTTTTGAAACCCTTTTTACATAATTTTTCTGTTATGCATACATAGAAATCAATAAACTAACACAAAAAATAATTTTTTTCATGCAAATTACGTATGCTAATTAGTGCCTCCTTTCCCAAAGCTTTCCCAACCCTTTCCGGACACAAAAATGTGTTGGGAAGTTGATTTTCTATTCATAACAAGAGCAAGGAGCACAAATGACAAAAAGAAATATTTTAAAGTATTCCCAAGGCATGCCTGAAGCTTTCCGGAAATCCTTTCCCAACTGCGGACATTAGGCAATGATTTCGGAAAGGATTTTGGGAATGCCCGGGGAAAGGTTCAGGCTTGCCTAGGGCTTTCCGAAGGAAAGCTTTTTGGTACCTGGGATAAGACTCCATCACTTTATTTCAACCAATAGCAGACCAGAATATCTAGCCATTCTGATAGGCACCAATCACAGCACCAATCACATTTTTTGCTCTGATTAGTGCCTCAGAATGGCTATAGATATTCTGGTCTGCTATTTGTTGAAATAAAGTGATGGAGGCTTATTGTATTGTGTGTGTCTGCCTAAAACTGGAGATGTCACTTCTCTGGTAAAGTTCTCTAAATATGTGTAACTGTATGGCCAGGGTCGGACTGGCAATCAAGGGGCCTCGTCCGCAAAAAGGGTGTAACACCCTCTTTATGGGGCCACAAAGGGGGCGTAACACCCTAGTTATGCCCCTTTTTGGGCGTTAGGGGCCTCCAAACAGGGAAGCCACGTCCGCAATTGCGGACTTGCTCTTATGGCCAGTCCGAGCCTGACTGTGGCACCATCTGTGTTAAGTTTGAAAACAAGATTCATATTTTGGTTCCTATAAGAAAAAAAACATGATAAATGTTCTCCCTCCCTCTCCCCACCCCTCTCTCTCTCTCTCTGACATGACAAACTATACCTATATATATATATATATATATATATATATATATATATATATATATATATATATATATATATAGAAACGTTGCACTCATATTTAAGAGCCACAATTTTGTTGGTCACAAATACACAGGCCAGCATAGGAAAAGCAACATTTTTATATATATTTAATAGCACACTTGAAAGCTCAATCTAAGTCTTATTTTAAGCTCCTAATAAGCTACAAGAATATAAAGTAAACAGTCAAAATAGACTTTTATTTTTGTGACAAATGAGGTAAAATATGTTTCACCTATACTGACAATGTGTAAGGCACCACAAACATGGTGGCTATAGATAGAAATATGACTGTTGATACAGTTGATCGTCGTTTGGTCCTAGTAGCTGAGCCTGACGAGGAGTCTGAGTGGTCGACTGAGGAAGATGAACCATCAGATGACGTGCCCAGAGCTAAGCGTCGTTGCAGAGAGAGGGGATATCATATGGTCAAGAACTTCAGGCAGAGGAAAGAAATGAGATTTGTTCAGGGAGATGAGTAAGTTGTGTCTATGTGTACTGTGTGTGTGTGTATGTGTGTATGTACTGTGTGTGTGTGTGTGTGTATGTACTGTGTGTGTGTGTGTGTGTGTGTGTGGAGAGAGGGAGAGAAACACACTGCAGATAGAGAGTCGGAAAGGGATGATGGAGATAAGGTTCATTCAGGGAGACTGTAACTGGTTTTTTATAATCAATTTCATAATTTATGCTGCATTTATGTCATCGTAGCATACATGATACTAAATTACCAACAATAGCACAGTTGTTTTATGCTATCATGGCTAATGCCAGGCTGTGTAATAAGGGCTCTCTCTCTCTCTCTCTCTCTCTCTCTCTCTCTCTCTCTCTCTCTCTCTCTCTCTCGCTCTCCTCTCTCTCTCTCTTTCTCTCTCTCTCTCTCTCTCATTGTTCCCTGTGCTATTTTCCCCCTCTGTTTAAAATAAAAAATAAATAAAATATTAACAAATAAAACAATTGCATGTACTTGACAGCAGCTATCAATGCCACTCCAAGAGCAAAAGGTCGCTGCACCATGGCCCGATGCACAACTTCATGGCTGGAACTCGTCCTCATAGACTTGCTCCAGAAAGAGAAAAACGCCAGAAGCTTTCCCTGGACTACTTAGCCAAAGGAATCCAGTATGCTAAACAAGCCATCCGCAAGCATGCTCTGTGCAGAACCAAAAACCAAAGTCAGGTAGAGGATTCACAGGTACTTAAGTCATTTAACTTTTGTAATTCATAGCTTGAATTTCAAGTATGTAAATTTTAACAAATTAACAATTTTTACAAATTTAACAAAATTTAATCAAATTTTAACGTCACATGTTTGTCCTTACCGCGATGGTACCCTTCCTTTTCCTAAATATAACTATCAAGTATGTAAAGAAAAGGATAGAAAAACCAGCAAGGGCCTTACCACAGTAGAAGTTCTATGGAGAGGTCGAGGTCTTGCATGGCACAGTATAATGTTATAAAAGTTTCTTTATAACTTGAGAGCTTTCGTCATATGATAATGACATTATCAATCAAAAGAGAAAATTATTTGAGCACATCACTGAGCAGTGTCTTGTCTTGTACTGCCGTGTTATGCTCTTGCTGGTTTGGAGTTGGTGGAGAGGGGTGGGGGTGGAGTAGGGAATCTGGGAAGGAGTGTGAATGAGTGAGGGAAGGAGTGAGTGAGGGAAAAGGTGGGGAGGGGAGCGGGAATAGGGTATATTTTTGAAATATGTTAGCGAATATTAAGTCCAGGCAGCCCTTGGGCTTTTCTGGATCTTAATATATATGTTGATATGCTAATTCATATTGTCGTAATGTCGCATAGTTGGCTGGGCCCGGAATAGTGCGAAGTATTGTTGATTTATAACATAATTGGAAATTTAATATGCCATGAGAGGCCGCATGTTCAGCCACAGGTTTTTCCATCTCATTGTTTTTTACGGATTGTCTGTGGCCATTCATGCGGTCTCTCGCTTTTTGTGTGGTTAAGCCTATGTAAAATGCTTGACATTTTTCCTGTTGGCCTGTGGTGGGGTTGGTGGTATGTTGGGTATATTCAAGTTTGTAGATTACGTTTTCTGATGTGCAAGTATTGTGGCCGTGGATAGGGTATGTAAGGTTGGTGACGGGACTTGTAAACGTTTTGCTGGGAATTTGAGTGATGCATGTATCGCATCTCCTTCCTCTGTTACTCTGTTTGCCGTTGTTTTGACAGGGGAAAGATCCACTAGGTAGGGGCTTAGGTTTTGGTGTGGGATCAGTATGGGATAAGATTGCTTTAATATTTGGTGGTTGACGGAATGCTATTGGTGGTATTTTTGGTAACAGTAGGTTTGTTTCGGTGGTGGCTAGAATGGGGTGTGCATATTGTAACATCTGTCTGATTTCTTTTTCTAATTTGGGGTGATACGTTGTGATGAAGGGTCGGATAGATTGATTGTCATTATTTGTTTTATTTTGGTCACAAGGTGTTTTGTCGCCCAAACTAAATCTATTGGCAGCTTATATTTACTACTCCAGTATAGCCTCCAAGCATATTTAAATATGACAACATGTGCATACACCCTATTAACAACTTGCATGCCTTGGTTTCTTTAGGGGAAAAAATAATATTGATGTAAATAAAACTTATTAAAAATGCTACTTCATATTTAAAATAATTTTTAATATTCACATTTTATTGACAGCCTCAAAAACTTTACCTTTTGTTGATTTCCATTTGATTCCAAATTATTATTTTAATCCAATAGACTTTAAATCCAGAAAAACAAAAGCTTTGAGGCTCAGTAAGCTATACAGTAAAAATTTCAGCTTTGATGAATAATTGTAACTCAAGTTATAGCTGCTTCATTGCCCCATATGAAAGCATGTTACATGTAGACAGGAACAAGAGTAATCTGCTAGCACTTTGTTAGTATTGTTGAGCTGTCAGTTTGTTTATACTATCACTAAACCTCTACTTTTGCAACGTCTGCTATTATTGACAGATGAGTGAATAACCCATTTAAGTGCTATATTCTGATTGATTGTATCGCAAAATCTAAACCAGAAACTGACAAACTTTATGATGACTTTTGAAATTAACAGTAACAGCTACCTATGATAAAATTTTCAGAATCCATGACCATTAGATAAGAGAGAAAACTGCACTTAACATGGGCTCTTATAGAACTAAAACTTTAAAAAATTATAATTTAAATTCTAATTTAATTCTAATTTGTTATTCTGAGACAGACAGACAGACAGACAGACAGACAGACAGACAGACAGACAGACAGACAGACAGACAGACAGACAGACAGACAGACAGACAGACAGACAGACAGACACACACACACACAGACACACAGACACACAGACAGACAGACAGACAGACAGACAGACAGACAGACAGACAGACAGACAGACAGACAGAACAAATCCAATAGATCTAAAAATTCTGAATCAATTTATAAGAAAGCGTTTTTAATGTTAACTTTATGTTGTTCAAGAGTGTACCTTGATGCTGTTTTGTTTTATATTTTGCAGGATGAACAGCCAGACAGAGAACTCTTGGGGTCAGGTGAACTGAGAGATGACCAGGACCTCATTACTGAGAGTAGGTCTACATATACTCAAATGTATAGGGCGTTTGCACCTATGTTGAAGTCGATGCCATGTTGGAACACTCAATAACATAGGCAGCATAGGAAAATGACACATTTTGCCAGTTTAAGCAATATTTTTGAAAGCATTGATGTTGTTAATACAGTTAACCAGGGTGAAATTGAAAGTGCGGGGTGTAATTGAATTAATTGAAAGCCAATCACAGAGCTACTTTCAAAGTGCTCTGTGTCTAGCGAGATAGGGAAAAGTGAAAGCTTGCACATGATTGGAGTTTCAATTTCACTTCGCACTTTCAATTCACCCCAGTTGACTGTAGCTTAAATTTCATGTACATTTGTTAGAAAAATAATAATAATTAACTAATTTCTCAAAGAAAAACAAAGTTTGTCCTATGCTGAGCAATTAAAATTTGATAGGGAGAAACTAAATGAGAGTTGGCGCCAGGCAGCAGCATCAACTGAAAATCTCAAATGGCGATAGTGGATTAAAAAATATATATATCATGCCATATATTGTCTCAAGCCGTTAAGCACGGCCCTATGCACGCTAGGCGTGCAAGGCTATGAGCACTTTTATGCATGTATAACTAATTAGGAGTTAGGAATTTTAGTAGGAGGCGGGGGGTTGCAAGCACAGCAATATATTACATAACAATAAATATAACTCAATAGTTACAAACGTTTCGCCTTCCTGATTTGTAACTATTGAGTTATATTTATTGTTATGTAATATATTGGTGTGCTTGCAACCCCCCACCTCCTACTAAAATTCCTAACTCCTAATTAGTTATACATGCATAAAAGTGCTCATAGCCTTGCACGCCTAGCGTGCATAGGGCCGTGCTTAACGGCTTGAGACAATATATGGCATGATATATATATTTTTTAATCCACTATCGCCATTTGAGATTTTCAGTTGACGCTGCTGCCTGGCGCCAACTCTCATTTGGTTTCTCCCTATCAAATTTTAACGTCACATGTTTGTCCTTACCGCGATGGTACCTTTCCTTTTCCTAAATACTATGCTGAGCAATGTTATTTATTACTCCAGTATGTTCTCTAAGTATTAGTACATTTTACACTTATTATTGTTATATACCATTATATTTATATTGTCCTTGTTGCACCCAAACGGCGCGCTTGCATTTTAAGTTCGTCTTGAAAAAAGGTGTATTTGCATTTTCTTTTTTTTTTCAGTACCACATTTTTAAAGATCTTAACTGATTTTTTTTACAACTTTTCAAGTAATAGAGAAAAACTGAAATTAACATGGGCTCTTATTGGACTAAAACTTCAAAAAATCATAATTCAAAATCTCGTATGGTAACTCACGTTTTTTTTTTTTTTTTTTTTTTTTTTTTTTTTTTTTTTTTACATTTTTAAAGATATTCTAATGTATCACTGTGCAAAATTTAACATTTTTGTTTTTTTTGCATCTTAGTCAAATCTTGCAGAGTACCTGATTTTACAAAGTTAAAGGCATAGAACACATTGAACACAAAATCATGTCTTATATCCTAGTGACTGGCCAAATCAACGTTGATATAGGGTGTTTACAATATGTTAACATCAACGCCATGTTGGATAAATCAATAGCATGGGTGACATAGCAAAATAATGTAATTTTCCAATTTTAAAATGCAAAGCAATATTTTTCAGAGTATTGATGTAAATATGTTTAATTATAATATCTCAAGTATGTGAGAAAAATAACAATAACAAAAAATAACCGATTTCCCAACAAAAATTGGCTTAAACAAAGTTTATCCTATGCTAAGCAATGTCTTTTACTACTCCAGTATGGCTCCAAGTGCATTAAATATGACGTCATGTGCACTTTTTATTTTATTTTATTTATGTATGTTATGATATTATATATTTTTTTGATTAAATATGTTCAATGCCTTTATAATAATAAATCATACAAAATGTGATAATAAATGTCATATGTTTTAGGTGGAAAGGATCGGGAGGAAAAAATCTCCGGAACTTTGCGCCACCTTAGCATGGGAGGAGAGAAAGAAGCAAGCAGTGTGGACGACAAGGCCAGTGCAGCCCACAGTTCTGGAGACTCTATAAACAGAATTGGTACATTAGATATGCCTTACATATAGTCTTGTGTTGACGTTTGACGTTGACAACAATAAAGCTAGTGCAATGATAACAGTTCTAGTGTAACAGTCATACGATTAACCAATGAAATGAAGGAGGGGGATTTTGATTTTTGATTTTTGATTTTTGATTTTTGATTTTTGATTTTTTTTTTTTTTTTTTTTTTTTTTTTTTTTTGTGGATTGCCTTTCTTTGAACCTTCCAGTTTTTTTATTTTGATGTTTTTACCCCCGTAAGCTGCAACGCTAACTAACTAGTTAAACCGTAGTTAAGTTGTTATTTTGATTGTTGCAACAATTAAAAAAAGATAACTAAGGTTTAACCAGAGGTTGCAGCTTACAGCCCTTAAAGTGTTAAATCATTCCTATAAATAAATAAGAAAATAATATAAAATTAATTTAAAATTAATGATTTTTTTGTAGTATTAAAAAAAAAACATCCAGTGAAATGAAATTAATTTTATAAAATAACAAATTGATTTCCAATATGTATAGGCTTCCTTCGTTTCCTGTGTAAAACTTGTAATGTTACATATGTCATACAAGGTGACTATAAGCAGACACTCGTAGTCTCTTAGTTACAATACATTATGTAACTGGAAGAGGAGGAGGGACAAAAAATTTCCCCTCTTTCAGCGCTTTAAATTTCCCTTCTTGTTTTGATTCCCATAGTGTGACATTTTATACCTGATGCTACCTAGCCAAACTATAATAAAATATCGTCAACAATGTTTATACATTTGATGCAAATTAATATTTATGTATTTAATATTTACTTAAGGCTTATTTTATGATTTCAAACAAAAAAAAAAAAAACATAAAATGTGTCCGCAGTCTTTGGGGAATAAAAAAAAAAAACTAAAAATCACAAACTTATTTTTTAAAAAAAAAAATTTTTTGTCTTGCTGCAGATGATATAGTCACTATCTAACTATTGTTTAACACAAGTACTGTAAATAATGTCATTAATAACTAATAACTAAAAAAAAAAAAAAAAAAAAAAAAAGCTAATAAACCTAAGATAATATTAATGTATGTATAGCATGACGTTATACATATTTAATACGCTTAGACGCCCTACTGGAGTACTAAATAACATTGCTCAGCATAGGACAAACTTTTTTTTTTCTGCTTAAGAAAATCTGTTAATTTTATTACATTTTTATGGTCAAAATGTGTTATTTTCCTATGTAACCCATGTTATTAAATGATCCAAAATGGCTTAACTTTAACATAAATATGTCTATTTTGTCAAAAATGTTTTCTTACTTTTGCAGTCCCCCTACCTACTCTTGAATGCTCAAAATAGCTTTAAAAGTCACTTAATTCAAGGGTGTTTTCTGGTCCAAAAAGTAGTAGTAGTGGTTGCAAAAGTAGGGTCAGTGATAAAATACTCAAATTCACGGCTCAACAATACTAACAAAGTGCTAGCAGATGACTTTTGTGTTCCTGTCTATATTTAACATGTGTTCTTATGGGGCAATGAAGCAGCTATAACTCAAGTCTCAGAGCTGAAATTTTTTCTGTAGTTTTCTGAGCCTCAAAGCTTTTGTTTTCCTGGATTTCAAGTCAATTGGGTAAAAAAAAAAAACAAATTCATTTGTAACTAAATTGATTGAAATCCAGGAAAACAGTTTAAGCTTTAAGGCTTAGTTAGCTATAGTAGAAATTTCACCTCCAAGAAATAATTCTAAGTAAAGTTGCAGCTCTTTCTGTCTCTGTCTCTGTGTGTGTGTGTGTGTGTGTGTGTGTGTGTGTGTGTGTGTGTGTGTGTGTGTGTGTGTGTGTGTGTGTGTGTGTGTGTCTCTCTCTCTCTCTCTCTCTCTCTCTCTCTCTCTCTCTCTCTCTTAACATGTAATAAAAATAAAATTATATCTCATACGTGAAATATAATGAAAAAGATGCAGACTTAAAAAAAAAAAAAAAAAAAAAAGTGCGGCAAGTTAAAAATTTTATCTTATTATATAAAATATATTTATCATGTTAATAAGCCTTGATTACTTGCTCCACAAAAATGCATAATTGCACTAAAAAAGCATTGGTTGACTCAATTTTCTGGGTTTTGGAGCACAAAAAAATAGTTAACAAACATGATAATAACAGTTTTATAAAAATATGTTTTCTACTTTGTTATAGTAAATAAACTTAAAAATGCTAAAAAAAAAACACTTAGTTTTCTTTTTATTATTTCTAATGTTAATTTTACTTATATGTAAAAAAACTTTGTTTAAAACTCTTATAATATTGCTTGGTTTTCAATTATGAATTTACGATTGCGCTTGGACGCCATATTGTAGCAATAAATAACATTTAGTGCATATTAGAAAAATTATATTTTCATTGTTTTCCTATAAGGTGTATGCACATGACGTCATTATTATTGCACTTAGATGCGATACTGGAATAATAAATAATATTGCTCAGCATGGGACAATCTAAGTATTTTCTTTCAGAAATTAGTTAAATAATATAATTTTCTCACATACTTCAAATTCAAAAGCTGTTAACAACTTCAATGCTTTCAAAAAAAAAGTGTCAAAATGTGATATTTTCCTATGTGGTCCATGCTATTTAGTGATCCAACATGGCGCCTACTTTAACATGAATACATGCTAGTTCCCTTGTATGATAAAAATCTTTAATTTGAAAGAGATTTAGGTTTTCTTGCAGATATTTCAGTAACAAATGTAACTGCGTCCTCAAAATGAAACAGTCAAAATATAATTATGATTATAGTAAATAATCTGCTGTGTGTTTTTGTCTTCTATAAATGTAAGATTATAATTTATTTAATTTGTTTTCTTCCAGTTGGTCAAGTTATTCATCCAGCCTCCTAGATATCCCCTCCTATAGCCTATCCTATCCTCTAGCCTCCTATTTATCTCCTAGATTTGGTGTCTCTTAGGTATATGATCAAGCGCTAAATTAACTTAGGTCCCGCAGTATGGGAAAATGACTCATTTTGCTAGTTCAAAAATACTTCACAATATTTTTGAGAACATTGATGCTGTTAACAGGGTGAGTTAAAGTTTTTCAAGTATGGAAGAAAATTAAAATAACTTATTTAAAAAATAGCTAATTATTATAACCAGCCAAAAACAACGTTTGTCCTATGCAATGTCTATGTCAATGTTATTCACTGCTCATCAAAAAGATAGTTTAGATAATGACATCATTCGCACACTTTCTATATCGTCGCTGTGGCGTCTAAAGTGCCGATCTGCAAAATCAACAAAGCTCATTATCAATACAAAAACATAGAAAAATGACCTTTTGTTGATTTTGCAGATCGGCACTTTAGCCACCACAGCGACGATATGTAAACCAAAATGGTTAAAATATTTTTGTAAACTATACATATAAGAATTCATTTTCTAATGAAATAAAATTAAGGGGGGCGCAGCCCCCCGCACCCCCCAGCAGGGGAGAGTCCCCCCTGCATCCCCCCTCAGCATCATGGTTGCTCTCTACCTGGCGTGTACTCTCACTTTTCATTCCACTTTTACCACTATATATATATATACATATGTGTGCTTCTGTTTACTCAAAATGCGGAAAAGGAAGTGCCGGAAGAGGAAACCACGCGACAGGTAAAAGTGGGAGAAAACTTCGTGCCAGCAGCAAGCTAACCTTATTTGAGCTGCCTCCCACTTTTACTATCACGTGGTTTCCTCTTCCGGCCACTTCCTTTTCCGCATTTTGAGTAAACAGAAGCACACATATTATTTATAAGGAAGTAGAATAAATATAATAATCATTAATCATGCAAGCAAAACAAGTGCGATCAAGCATGCATGCAAGTATTACCACTAAAAGTTAGCTATCTCGCATAAATATTCAAGAACCATTAGTTAGGGTCAATTTTGCAAAGAGTACTATTTGCATATTTGTACATAGTACTGTGTATATTTTTTATTTTATGAATAAATATAAAATATTTTAATTTTTATAATTTGTTATCATTATTATTTACAATTTAACTGGCACTTTATAAACACCAAATTTATCAGTTAAAATTAAAATGAATTTATTTATTGTATACTGAATTAATATGTCAATAGAGGTTTTCTATCAGTTAAAAATACCTTTAAACTTTTTCTATGTCTTAAAACTTAAAACATGCACATAAAAGTAGGTCTATTAGTGATCTTCATGTAAATATTTCCTATATCTCTGAATATTTTCTATCTTTTTTATGTCATTTAAATGAAAGCTAATAAAAATATATCTATATGGTAGATTTATTGCATTCTACATGTATATGTTTCAAGCATGTTTCGAAGTATGAAATAGGGTGTTTATTTAAATTTTTACTTTCAGATAAGTGTTTTTTAATATTAAGTTTATTGACAAATTAGACTTATTATATACATCAAATTAAAGCTTAAGTTTTGACATTTTCGTTTCTGTTTTTAAAAATGTGATTTGTCGATTTTTCTTTTGACTAGATGCAAAACAATATACGAAGAGGGATTTTTTCGAAAAATCCGTTTTCCTAAAAAGAGCGTTTTCCTAAAAAAAGTAAAAAACGTCGCTTATTATTTTTTTCTTAGTTAAAAGTGATTATAAGCAAATGACATTAAGGTTGTTTCTCTACTTGGGAACCATTTGTAGCCCGGCAGTTGTCAAGTCGAAACTGCAGTTCGAGCCACACGCATTGCGGGGCATCTAAGTCTTCATACTCGATAGCATCAGTAATCCTGATGGCGTCGCTTTAACTCTGGGATATCTTGCACTGGAGTCTTAAACACTTTATCTTCGACGTCCTACAAGAAAAATCAGGTGGGGTGAATCATGATGCCCAAGCTGTACGTGGGTACATCTTAGCCAATCCAGCCTTTATTTACATTGAAATCCGGCGCAATCGACAGTTTTTTCTTCAAAAATGAACTCTTACGCCATTTACTGATTAAAACGAAAACCACTTGACATAACTTTTTTTGCGTGCATTTTTAAAAATGTCAAAATTTGTACTTTAATTTGATATAAAACAAGTTGCAATTGTAAAAAAATTTCATAGTGAAATCATCCTCCAAAATAGTAAAAATTTAAAAAAAAAACTGTATAACCGCAATAGTTTGCAATAAGTATAAGATACAAATCTGATAAAACTTATCGGTTTAGCGCTCTAGCAAAGTTAAGAGTCCCTTAATTTAACATTACGCTTATAACTTTTTTTTTTTTTTTTTTTTTTTTTTTTTTGCAATTTTTAAGAAAACTACTCTCTTCCGATTCCAGAGTTATTTACAAGAGAAATATATTAGACATATTTTTACATGTCTTAATAAGTAATTATTATTATATTATTATTTAAATTTTTAAAACCAATAACCAACGATAGCAATTACTTTAACCTAAATATAGGAACAAATAATTAAAATTTATATATTTTTCTTGAGTTCTATATAGTTTATAAATTCTTTACACTTTTAATTGATATTTTTTCATATACAATACGTAACAAGTTAAACCTTTAAGTAAAGTGTATGGTATAATTAATTTTAGGTTAGTGCAATGTTTCCTATACGGCCTATACCTATATCTCATAATTAAACGACATTATATTTTATGCTGAATTTTGGTTGTGAATTTTTTATTCTGCGAGATGACTTGGACTAAACTGACTGAACACCGAGTGAAATGAAGATTTATTAAATTTAAAATAATTATCAGATAGTAAAAGTTTCAGATTCTTTGCAGTTGAAAAATACAATTTCCTCCATGTATAACATAATAAAAAGGTTATGATTTCAATTATAAATATAAAATAATCATAATATAAAAATAATAAAAAAATAATAACCATTATATTGTTATCAAAGAAATTTATAATAAATTTCTAATAAAGTCAAGTGAAAATGAAAAAGAAAAAGAAAAAATAGCACACCTCTACACTATATAGCAAATATAGCACAAGAACTTACTAAAAACTTGAAATAAAATAAATTTAATAAATTATAATTTTATCTAGAAATCATTCTATTTTAATTTATTGTATGCGAATATAATATATATTAAAAAATTGTGGGAGTACAGTGGGTAATACTATTTTAATCTACTTCCTTCTGTGGCATTTTAAAATTTATGTATGTATTTTATATTTAAGATTTTTTAGTATAAATTTTTATTATTAAATTCATGCATGGATAATTGTAATGCTTGCAAAGATACGCATCTGACAGAAATTTACATATTCTTTTATTGAAATAAAATTATATATTAATCTTGAATAGTATATTATATACCTTGTAAAATATAATCTAAAGAAAACAAAATATATTTTTAAATTTCAACACATATAAGTTTTAATATTAAAATAGTCATTAAAATAGCCGTTACTTTTTTTGTCATTCACGATCATACTATGTTTATTTATTTGTTCTTCTTATTATTTTTGTATTTTTAACCATTTTAAAAAAATTAAAACTACGTACAAAAAAAAAGGAGGCTTTGGTACATTTTCCAAATTCGAATATTAATTCGTATTATTCGTATGGTGGTGGAGTAAATTAAGTAAATTAAGAATTATCATAAACGTCCATGATAAAAATATAGGGCAATTTTTTTTAAATGTACCTTAATAGGTGCTACAAATCGTCAGATAAGGTGCCAAAAATTAAAAAAAAAAAGTGAAAAAAGGTAAAAAGGTGGGGAAAAAAGTAAAATATTTGAAAAAAAAAAAGCTATTTTTTTTAACCATATAAGGTGTATCGCTGCATGACATCATATTTAATGCGCTTGGAGGCCATACTGCATGGAGTAATGAATAACATTGCTGAGCACACGGAAACATTAAATTACGTAATTTATGATGTATGTATGTCAATATAGCATAATTTATGCTAAATTAGATCAACATTAATAATAATGCTGTACGACGACAATATTTAACCTATATATAATAATTGTTTTGCAATATAGCTGAAATTATGCTGTATTGAACAAATTGTGTTGAAAATGAGCCAGCATAATTATTACGTATAAATGTTTGTCCGTGCATAAGACAAACGTCGATTTTATCTATTTTCTGTGAAAAATTGGTTATTTTTGGTAATTTTTATTATTCTCAAATATTAATTGAAATCTAATTCAACCTATTAACAGCATCAATGCTCTGAAGATATTGCTTTATATTTTAAAACTGGAAAAATGGATAATATTCCTTTGCGGTCAATGTTATCGAGTGATCCAACATGACACCTATTTTAACATTATAATGCATACATGATACACCCTATATAATATGCTTCCATTTTTATAGGGTCTTGCATTCATGTTAATTAATGTCGACCTCATGTTGGATAACTCAATAGCATTTGCCGCATAGGAAAATTACTCACTTTGCTAGCATAAAAATACAAAGCATTATTTTTGAGAGCATTGATACTATTAATAGGTTAATTCGTATCTCAAGTATGTGAGAATAATAACAAAAACTACCTGACTTCCCAAACAGAAAATAGCCACAAAAGAAGCTTGTCCTATATGTTGAGCAATGTTATTCATTACTCCAGTATGGCATCCAAGTGCATTAAATATGACGTCATGCGGATACACCCTATTGTATTTTATTATTATATTTTAACTCCATCTTGGGCCTGAGTTACTAAAGTTATCCATTGTTTTATAAATATTATTAGATCAATTTATTCTGCAAAATAAATAACTTACCCATCGTGGTTACGTTGCACGATGATTTGAAAAAAGAAAATAAAAAGAGGAAAACCAGGAAAAGGGCCTCACCTTGAAAGTGAAGAAAGTCCCATTGTTCGACGAAAAGTTTTTTTTTTTTTTTTTTTTTTTTTTTTTTTTTGCTTGCTATATTGTGTTATCGTGCTATACACCAATCCCAGTCCCAGTCAAGACATTGTCTTATCGACAGGTAAGGACTTTCCAATTAATGGAAAAGCACACACGGGCCTGCCACGGCCTAAGTACACAGCCCGGCATTCACCATGACAGCCTATAGAGAAACCATGGAAATGTCTAGGCATGCAGGCTGGTCGATTTGCTAAAAGATTTTCGTCGAATCATGGAACTCTCTACAATTTCAAATTTTCCATCAAACTATGGGACTCTCTTGACTGAGGTAAAGCATGTGCTCTTGCTAGTTTCCGCAAGTTTTGCTAGTTTGCTAGTCTTTTCAGATAAATTTATTCTGTGATAAATATAAAAATATTTATTATGTTGTTGTTGTTGTTTTTTTTTTTTTTTTTTTTTTTTTTCACTTTTTGTAACACGATAGGGTGTATGCTATTTATTGCGCTTGGAGGCCATACTGGAGAAGTGCATAACATTGCTCAGCATAGGACAAACTTCATTTAAGTCAAATTTCTTATAGAAATCGGTTATTTTTTTTGTTATTGTTATTTTTATCACTTACTTGAGATACTAATTCGATCAACATATTTACAGCATTTATGCTCTCAAATATATTGCATAGTGGTTTTAAACTGACAAAATGATTTATTTTCCTATGCCACCCATGTTATTGAGTTATCCAACGTGGCGTCGACTTTAACATGACTGCATAGACCCTAAACAATTCAAGCTTGCATAATATTTTGCCATGATCTTTGAACCAGCTGGCTATTTTTATCAAAAGTTTTAAAACAATATTACCTAATTAGATTGTACTATACAGCAAATTCTTAATTATTTCTCAAAACAAAAGTATTGCGTATTCCCTACACTAAAAATTACATTCAACATTTAAATGATTTTATAAATATTATCTATAATGATGGTTGATGTTGTAATTATTAAGACGAAAAAATTAAAATTTATACATTTTATTGAAAAAAAAAATTTTGATAAGAAGGTGAGCAAAAGTGAAAAAAAGTGCATATCAGTGGTTTGGAAAATTCATGAATGTTGAACATTGAAAAACCGAATTTGCATATCTGCAAAACTAACAAAAAGGTGAAAACCCTAAAATCCGCTCTGTATATATTTTTTTTTCAAATTAGTATACTGAAAAACACAGAAAATTTTGAGAATCTTTAACTTTGGATTTTGGATACAAAAATATTAATTAACACTTTATTATTTTATCTAAATATATTTAGTTTGTTTTTGAAGTCACCGTATGTTTCTTGTTTCCGTTAATGATAAAATGATTTTATTCGGATGATTTTCACAAATTTATTGACATTTCTTCATAATAATTGAAACATCATGTTCATGTTATTTACATTATGACTAATTTTTAATTTTAATAAAATTAAAATTATTATTATTTTAAAATATATGAAATATAATAAATAAATTCCATTAAATAAAAATACCAAAAAAATGATTATATAAACGTTCATCGTAATCGAATTCTTGAACAATTATCAAGTTTTTCTTATTCTAATCATTTTTTACTAATAATATTACACTTCTGTACATAAAGAACAAATAAGAAATAGAATCTGTTTTATTTTCCTGTTGGTATTTACTTTTGTATATATTTATGTAAATTATATTTGAATAGAGGAAAAAAATATATAAAAAAAAATGTGTGTGTTTTTTTATATAAGATGTAGTATATATGCATATAGTTAAACATTTCACATAAGAAAGAAGTTCATAAAATGTGTCCACTTATTAAAATTAAAAATTATATACCAATAGCTATACTTATAAGTTATAAGTGCTATAAGTGTGTAATTCAGAAATATTCAAGCGTAATTCAGACATTTTTCTACTTAATTTGTACATTTATATACATTAAATATGTTAAAAATAAAAACTTAAAAATTTTCTATATATTATTTTATATAATTTACCTTGCTCGTAATATTTGTTAAGAAATATTTTGTGATTTTACTGCAATTTTTGTATTTTAATCATTTATAAATTTTTCACAAGTTTTTATTTCCTCATTTTTTTTCCCTTTTGCTTGCCATATTGTGTTATCGTGCTATACACCAATCCCAGTCCCAGTCAAGACATTGTCTTATCGACAGGTAAGGACTTTCCAATTAATGGAAAAGCACACACGGGCTGGCCACGGCCTAAGTACACAGCCCGGCATTCGCCATGACAGCCTAGAGAAACCGTGGAAACATCTAGGCAGGCTGGTCTGTGCAATCACATCAATCATGCACCTCCCGAATATTGTGCGTCGTCATGGAATGCATGTAAACATGCATCGTGCAACGTGTTGTGCTCTCACACTTCACGTACGCACCTAGCAGTGGCTCGAACCTATACTCGGTGAGGAGTACAGAGTTGCGAGTCAGCTGCCTTCACCACTCGGCCATACCAGCTCGGTTTATATAAAAATATAAATGACCAATATATCTTAGAAAATAGCCAAAAAGAAGTTTGACTTATGCTGAGCATTGCAGTTCATCACTCCAGTGTAGCGTTGAAGTTCTTTGATTATGACGTCATGCGCATTAACCCTATATAAAATTGTTATAGGGTGTATGCATTCATGTTAAAGTCGACGAGATGTTCAACCATTCAAAATCATGAGGTGCGTACGAAAATGACTAATGATTGCAGTTGAAAAATACTAAGCAATATTTTGGAATGTATAGGTTGAATCAGTATCATATTTGTGAGAAAAATAATAATATCAAATAGTTAACCGATTTAACAAAGAAATTAGCCAAAAATGTAGTTTGTCCTAGCAATGTTATTAATTACTCCAGTATGGCTTCCAAGAGCATTAAATATGACGTCATGAGCATACAACCTCTGCACGAAGTAGCTTCGGCCTAAGTATTATGCTACGTGCGGAGCACAGAGTGCAGCGGTGAGCAAGCTCGCTCGCCAGCATTGTGGCTTGCTGTAACTTTACTAGTCATAGTTTTAATCTGAAACTAACGTGGTTGGAACTAGTTTATTAGGAGTAAAATAGCTCTTCTTTGTTTTTTGAAAACCATTTTAGTAATAAAGTATTTCCATCGTAAATAATATTAATACATACATATTTCAATGCACAATTATAAAATGTACGTGTAAGAAAATAACATTAAAGGACCTACAAATATATATCTAAATTAAATTATAGATTTTGTAAGAACATATTGAGTTTTTATGTCAAACACTTCGAGTTGAGTTTTGAGTTGTAAAAAGTGCATCCACATATTCTCAGGAGTCAGGAGCATATCTCTCTCTCTCTCTCTCTCTATCGCTTTTACATTTAGGCAGACCATAACCACTGTCTACATCATAGTGCAGTGGTATCCACGAACAAAATTGAATACAAAATAATTTTGCTAGTTTATTTTCAGCACAATTTGTTGATTTCAGCAAAACTTCTATACTATCCTTCATATAATAACTTTGTTACATAGCAAAATTATTCATGATGTTCTAATTTAGTGATATTTAAATTCTAAATCGACATAGGGGTAGCAAAAATTACGTGTATTAAAGTTCCAAGTATAGAAAAAAGAATTCAACAGCCTAATAAAAAACGAGGATTTTCTACTTACTTTTTTTCTATCAGTGTTTGCATGTCATTCTTACCAATATTTATTTATTTATTTATTTATTTATTTATTTATTTATTTATTTATTTATTTATTTATTTATTTATTTATTTATTTATTTATTTATTTATTTATTTATTTATTTATTTATTTATTTACTTATTTATTTATTTATTCATTTATTTTTTAAGTTTTATATAAACAGCAATAAAAGTAAGCAGGCAGTTTAAAACATGGATGTATAATAACTTAGAAGAAAATTAGGATGTGGACGGAAACAAGAGGCTTAGGCTAATGCATATCACTTTTATATAGCACTATTTCACAGGTCTTATTATTTACAGCAGCTAAGTATTAAATATCACAATTTTAAAGTACATAAGAATAAAATAAAACCTTTTTGCATATTATAAAAAGAAAAAAATTAATTAAGGATAATTATGTATAAATGGCTTATACCTCAAAATCTAAAGTGAAAACTTCGAAACTCAATGATACCTTTTGAAAGTTAATAGTAACAGCTACCTATGATAAAATTTTCAGAACCCTTGACCATCAGATAAGAGAGACAATAATAATTAAAATTAGCATGAGCTCTTATGGGACTAAAACTTCAAAAAATCATGATTTAAAATCTAGCATGGTCACCCACTATTTTTTAATATTTTTGATATGATAATGGACTCGCCCACGTCAGAAAACATTATTATTAAAAGTTATTTGAGAAAAAAATTTACCAAAAAATTATTTCTATCGTAAAAAAATAAAAATACCTATTTAAATGTGCTTTGGAAAAAGTTATGTAAGAAAATAAAATTAAAGAAATTATATCACATATAAAAGTATCAAGTTATAGCTCATGGTCGAATATATTGAGGTTTTATGTCAAATACTTTGAGTTGAGTTGTAAAAATGCATCCACATTATCTCAATTGCATCTCTCTCTCTCTCTCTCTCTTACATTTTAGCATAACTTAACCGCTGTATACACTGACAAAATTGAATACGTAATAATTATGCTAGCTGATGGCACAATTCGTTATTTACAGCAAAATCTCTAAGACACATAGAATTATTATTTATGTTATTCTTTAGCATGATTTAAATGCTTAAATGGCATAAATTACTCCATAAAGATATAGATATATAGATCCATGTATAGAAAAAAGAGTTCAGCGGCAAAATAAAAAACAAGCGTTTTGTAGTTATTTTTGTTTGAATCAATATTCTATAAATTACATTAAATGATAATGTATAAGTAAAAAAAAAAAAAAAAAAAAAAAAAGTTGACAAAGTCAGGACCCACGAGTGAGCCCACGCCCACAGCTATGTTTTTATTGATTTTAATAGTAATATAAATATGAATGTAAAAGTAGCACCAAATGTGCATATAGTATGTAAGTGTTTTGACTTTTTCTGTCTGCTAATTAACCTTCACGAATACGATGTGTATTGTATTCGATTAAAGGAAAGAGAGAAATAAAGAATTTTGAATTTTTTGAATAATTGTACTTTATACTTGTATTTCTTACCAATATTCAAAACATAAAAAAACATTTTAAAAATAAATATGGTCAGAAAGACGATAAAAAAAACACAAAATTAAAACTTAATCCAAAATAACTTAATAACGAAAGCCCAAAAATTTATAAAGCTTGCATTTTATGTTACGCATTTTATAGCATCACTACAATTATTTTACTGTTGGTTTCATACAATACGCAATGCACAAAATGTGATGACTTATGGTGAAGGACGTGCACGAGAAGAGCGCATGCATCCAAGTGTCCTTGGTTTGACCTCTGGACCATACACACGATACAAAAAATCACATTTGTTTGCACTGCGTCACTCATCTTCATCAGCCAGACAAAAATATGACAGAAAGCTCATCAAATTGCACATGCATTTGAAGTTAAATATACGTTTAAATATCTTGAGTAGCTATATGTTAAACTTATTTCATTTTGGATTGGAACACAGAGAGAGAGAGAGAGAGAGAGAGAGAGAGAGAGAGAGAGAGAGAGAGAGAGACACACACACACACACACAGAGAGACAGAGAGAGACAGAGAGAGAAAGAGAGAGACACACACACAGAGAGAGAGAGACAGAGAGAGAGACAGAGACAGAGAGAGAGAGAGAGAGAGAGGAAAATAATGGATAAAAATTGTGATTGCATACTATTAATAAAACGAGTATACATGTGTGTATACATATACATATAGTATAATTTAATATATTCACAAAAACATATTTATATAGTTTTGATATTATAATCAATTTTGCTAAATAAATCAGTAATTCCTTGCCTAGTTCATATAAAAGTAAAGTACTTCTTTATATTTTTATTTTACATATATAATTTTTAATTCCAGACGCATGAATATAATTTTAATTCAATTTTGTTGTATTATTATAATTTACCATTGCCACAACATGGCAATAATGTTGTAAAACACAAATTTAGCCAATTCTAAAATAGCAACGGTTATGTTGTAAGTGATTAGTGATTATAGGCACACATATCTGAATGCCAAACAGCTTCGCTTGTATGTACTTTTTTTTCCTTTTTTTTTTTTTTTTTTATTCTTCATCACTAGTTGTTTTTTTACTAATATTATTATTATTATTATTTATATTCACAATTGTGATATACGATTATTAATATTTTTTTAAAGATATTTGTAACTTTTTTTATTCTTTTTCTTTCTCTCTTGCTACGTAGTATTATTACTACTTCCCTCTTATTATAATTTTGTATTCAATCAAAAATTTTCATGGATGTTTTCTGTTGGGTTTAGGTGTAAGAGTGGGCCAGACATATTGTCAGGATTAAACCTCGCCCTTTCAAAAATTTGTATTCTTTTTTTTTTCTATGCATTTTTTTGAATAAGGAAGATTATTTATTATTTATTTATTTATTTATATATTTATTTATTTATTTATTTATTTATTTATTTATTTATTTATTTATTTATTTATTTATTTATTTATTTATTTATTTATTATTTATTTATTTATTTATTTATTTATTTATTTATTTATTTATTTATTATTTATTTATTTATTTATTTATTTATTTATTATTTATAAACATAAATGACATATGACAAAATATTACTTACAATACTCTAAAGATAAAATGATGCACACAAAGTGGCTGCTATACACACCGCGCTTGTACTTCACGAGCGTGGGAAATATTGTGAATCACACAAGTAAAACAATAAAAAAATCGTTAAATCTTTGCAGCTGCCAAATTTAATTAATTTTGAAAATATATAAATATGTATTTTTATTATCAACAATAACATTGGAGATTTTTATTATTTTTTTTTTTTTCATTCCTCAACTGTTTGCACTTAATTTGATGTATAAGAATAAGTAAAATTTTGGGTGTGCAATTTATTCCAAAAATTACATTCTGTTAGGTTAGCATATTTTCTAAGTAATCACTTTGTTTGCATACAAATTTTATTTAAATAATTTATTCATTAACGACAACAAATTGAATGCATGCAAGCTTTATTACGTGTTATGATGTAATCGTTTTGCTAATACAGTGCAACTATATTGAACCGTGTAAGTAGCGGCTATCAATATCAATGCCACACGAAAGTGACTAAAAAGTATCGCACGGTGCGACATTGTTGTGCACGATCTATGCCAAGTTTCGAGCATAGATTACATCAAAAATTTGGAAGTAGACCTATGCGTCTGTCTGTCTGTCTGTCTGTCTGTCTGTCTGTCTGTCTGTCTGTCTGTCTGTCTGTCTGTCTGTCTGTCTGTCTGTCTGTCTGTCTGTCTGTCTGTCTATCTGTCTGTCTGTCTTTTTTAGAGTGATTTGTTAGTATAATAAAATAATGGACATTTAGAACTTAAAATTATTGTCCAAATTTTCTATGAGCTCAAAATACTTTTTTTTTTTTTTTTTTTTTTTTTTTTTTTTGCTTGCCATATTGTGTTATTGTGCTATACACCAATCCCAGTCCCAGTCAAGACATTGTCTTATCGACAGGTAAGGACTTTCCAATTAATGGAAAAGCACACACGGGCCGGCCACGGCCTAAGTACACAGCCCGGCATTCGCCATGACAGCCTAGAGAAACCGTGGAAACATCTAGGCAGGCTGGTCGGTGCAATCACATCAATCATGCACCTCCCGAATACTGTGCGTCGTCATGGAATGCATGTAAACATGCATCATTAATTATCAATAATCAGCCTCTTTTTCGTTGAAGTAAATCAATATTGTATTTTTTTTTCTTTACTGAAAAATTTATTTCTGTTGGCATACGAAAGCACACATACACACACATATATTTTGTATTTTTTTTTTTATGTATTTTAATATTTTCATGAAATTTTGCGTCAACAAAAATCTTCATCTGGTCGTATAAATATTGTAAGGCCAATAAGCCATAGAAATCAATGTTTAGTAAAAAAGAATGTACAGTAAACATGCCAAAGTTACTCTCCAAGTCTGATAAATTCAAGTCCCTTTTGGTCGATTACTGATTTATTGTTATTATTTAAGATAAATACTATTTTTCTCGCACACTTGAAAAACTATTATTCAACCTATTTACAGCATCAATGCTCTCAAAAATATTGCGAAGTATTTTTAAACTGGCAAAATGTATTATTTTCCCATGTTGAAATATGACGTCGACTTTCATATGAATGGTTTCCCCTATACTATCTATACAAGAGCACTCAGTCGTAGGTGTTTAGTCTGCATAATAAGATAGTGATGTCAAGTACTATAAACAACAGCACAGCAACAGTCAAAGTAATATAATATAGTCCAAGCAAATGTCAAACAGATGACTCATTATAGTAAAGAATGTGAAGCGATAAATATAAAAAAGCACGCATTCTTGTTTATTCTTCACATTTAACACGTGCAACCAGAACGTGATATAAAACACACAAGTTGCTTTGTTGTCTTATTTCCAGCAGCAATATCAGCTTTGCACTTGTTGATTGAAATAAGCACGGACAAGAATATAGACAAAATCACTTCGCTATAGACAGTTTTCATATTTAGTCATTACTCAAAGGGTTTTATACTGGTATATAGATGGCTAGTATCTCAAAATCTAAAAAGAAATAGAAAAAAAAAAAAAAAAAAAAAAAAAAAAAAAACATATGATATCATTTGAAAGTTAACACTAGAAGCTATAACCTGTGATAAAATTTTCAGATATCAAATAAATAAATAATGACCAACAAATAAGAGAGAAAATAACTATTGAAATTAACATGGGCTTTTATGGGACTAAAACTTCAAAAAATAATAATGTAATCTCTAGTATGGTGACTTCCCAAAATTTTTACATTTTTGAAGTTACTATTATATGCCTTATGTATCACTGTGAAAATTTTCAGGTTTTCTATATTTACAATTTTTCAATCAAATCCCGTAGTACCTAATTTACCGCCCGATTTGTTACAATTTGTAACAGTGCAAAATATATGTGTCATAAATATTATATTGTATTTATTTTGTATTACATTACTATACTTATACCTAAACAAATAAACATAATAGATCTCTCTCTCTCTCTCTCTCTCTCTCTCTCTCTCTCCCTCTCATGTTACAGGTCTCGTCACGTGACCTGTTTGATATCTTGTTGCTTATTCTTAGAAAATGAAAAAAAAATTGTTTTAAATTGTTATAACTTAAAAATTTTAAGATAACCTTACGTTAACTTGAAAAAAAAAATAATAAAAAAGTTACACAGTTATTGAAGTGAGAAAACTGTACAAACTACGTACTCGTGCATATATATGTATAGCATTTAAAATTGACAAGAAATCATTACCCATCGGTTACATATACTTAAATTTCTTCCTTTATGCTAGATTTTTCTCACGAGTGGCGGAAAAAAAAAAGCAAAAAAGCAAAAAGCAAAAAAAGAAAACCAAAAGAACACAAAAACCATCAATTTAAGAAAAAATTCAGATATGTAACTCTTCGGTACAAACCAATAACTTGGTTTATAAAACTTTAAATATATCTTTTATAATGAAACATTCTTTATTTGAGCTACAAAATTATATCCTTCGCATGACTGTGAGTTTCAACGTAAGGCAATGAATGCGAGAGAGAGAGAGAGAGAGAGAGAGAGAGAGAGAAAGAGAGAGAGAGAGAGAGGTAGCGAACTTTTCCTTGCAACAGCAATTCAATCTTAAATTTAAAGTAATGTGTCTTATGCAAAACTTAAAACCAGCCATACTTACAAGTAATCACTCACTCTTTGCTCTTAATAATAAATCACTGCTTCAATAGAAAGTATATTTGCATGACGTCACATTGATTGCACTTGGACGCCATACTGGATCAATGATGTAAACTGCTCAGCATAGGGCAATTTTAATTTTAGTCATTTTCTTTGTAAAATCGGTGAATCTTATGATATTTATTAATAATTTCACATACTTGAGAATATACATGTAGAAATAGTGATATATTTCTACATGTATATTTCTACATGGATGTTTGTATGAGTGACATACATATGTAAAAATATTGATATATTTCTACATGTATGTCACTCCGTGACATTATTATTATATATTGATTTAAAATAAGATTTCATATAAAAATATAATTTTTATTTCTTATAATGATATTTCATTGATTTCATATGGAAACAATTTCTGAATACAAGGTATATATAATTATAAGACAGACACTTTGATATTATAATATTATTGAGTGTTCTTATTGAGGTTTTCCATTTTATTTCACTCTTCTTCTTTATTTATTTATTTTTTATTGTTTTTGTTTTACTTTCTTTTTTTCCCACTTTTTTATATAATATTTTTTTTTTCTAGCATACAACACTGCTCTTGAACAAAGTTTATATTTCATTTACTAAATTTGTCATTATAATTATTTTCATTTATTTCAGACTGAAAATACAAAAAAAATATAGGCTGGAGATTCTCGCATGAAGAGGTGTATTAATTTTTTTTCCCTTTGGGCTATCATATATATAAATAAATACGTTACGTTACTAATAATATTTGTTTAATTAGTTAAACATTATATAGTTAGACTATTATATTCAATGATAAATGTTTTACAAATTATTAAAATTTGTTTTCTTTAGCTATATTATGATATATATAATATATATATATATATATATATATATATATATATATATATATATATATATATATATATATATATATATAGTTTAAATATTATAAGAATATATTCCTAATAAAAATAATATGATAACTAAAACTATTAAATGAAATATATTTTATATCTTTATAATAATTTTGTAATCAATAGCACAATAATTGGTTTTATGATCAATAAAGAAAATGAAACTGAAATTTTGTCATTGGGCATAAAATATATTTTTCAACTTATATAATTTCTGTTCAGTAATACTGTTGGAGCAAAAAATACAACATTTGAAACAGTATTTATTTTACAAATATCTATTTATATGTTGTTTCTCTCTCTCTCTCTCTCTCTCTCTCTCTCTCTCTCTCTCTCTCTCTCTCTCTCTCTCTCTCTCTCTCTCTCTCTCTCTCTCTCTTTCTTCTCTCTATCAAAATCGCTGAGCATATAAGTTATAAATGGGATAAAACTACAAATAACTGAGTAGTTCTGTTGAATTTAAACCTCAGTTTTTAATTGAACAATTTAAGTTAGCTATCAATCGTATATATTTAAATGGATTATATTATATTTTTAATAATATTTTAAAAAGTAAAAATATTACGTCTGTAATAGGAAGTGACTATTACATTATGTTATTATTATGCATTACAGTAATTTTAAATTATAAACGATATGTTAAAAATTTCATTCTAAACAGGACTTACACAAGCGCATCTATATTAATTTCTAGAATTTAATTCTAAATAACCGACAAGTTACAGATTTAAAGTTAGTTGTATCTACGTATATTAGCCACACACACTCAATGTTATTTTATATATTTATTAATATATAATAAATTATATTATTTTATTTTATAATTATTTATTATTATTATTTTATATATCAGAGTTTTGTTTTCTTTTTAGAGTGCATTCCAGAATTATCGCTCTTTTTACTTATTATTATATATTATTTATTTACTTGCGCTAGTTTACAAAAAGTAAATATCTATTCACCTATATTTGAGTACATGGTATTTTATCGTATAGAACATCTAGGTTGAATTAAATTTACAATATCTGATACAGAGCTTATTTTAATTGAACTTCATAGCTACTTTTTTTTAATCACGATAACTAAATAATTATCATGCCACCTCATTTTCAGCAACAATTTGTTCAATGCAGCATAATTTATGCTATACTGCATAATATCTATGTTACATAGCATAAATATTATGTTGTACAGCATAATAATTTTTGTTGTTCGAATAAAGCATAATTTATGCTATAATGACGCAGCATAAGTTACGTAATTTATTATTTGCGTGTGTATAATATTTTTAGTTCATTTTTAATATATATAATTAGAAAATTCCATATTGTTTAACGTTTGACTATAAAAATAACACTGCATATAAATAATATTATGCAAAAATATTATGATAACATTTTAGGTCTGTATACGTATAGCTGCAGACAGACGCAACTTTATTGAAATTTGCATCACCCGATTAGATTATGCATTTTTTCGTTCGTTCGTTCGTTCGTTCGTTCGTTCGTTCGTTCGTTCGTTCGTTCGTTCGTTCGTTCGTTCGTTCGTTCGTTCGTTCGTTCGTTCGTTCGTTCGTTCGTTCGTTCGTTCGTTCGTTCGTTCGTTCGTTCGTTCGTTCGTTCGTTCGTTCGTTCGTTCGTTCGTTCGTTCGTTCGTTCGTTCGTTCGTTCGTTCGTTCGTTCGTTCGTTCGTTCGTTCGTTCGTTCGTTCGTTCGTTCGTTCGTTCGTTCGTTCGTTCGTTCGTTCGTTCGTTCGTTCGTTCGTTCGTTCGTTCGTTCCTTCATTCATTCATTCATTTATTCATTCATTCATTCATTCATTCATTCATACTTATATTGAATTGATCATTTCTTATATTGAATAATTTTTTTAATGTTACCGGACTGGAACATATAAGTTCTCTCTCTCTCTCTCTCTCTCTCTCTCTCTCTCTCTCTCTCTCTCTCTCTCTCTCTCTCTCTCTCTCTCTCTCTCTCTCTCTCTCTCTCTCTCTCTCTCTCTCTCTCTCTCTCTCTCTCTCTCTCTCTCTCTTAACTTTGCTCAGAATATTAGAAATTAGATAAAACTATAAAACAGTATTTCTGCTGAAAACCTCAATTGTGAAAGTTACCGATAATATATTTAAATGAATCATACTTTTTTCAATATAATATGAATAGTAAAATTTTTAATTTTGTAATTAAAAATACCATAGCATATCAAATAGTAACATTAATTTAAAAATAAAATTTATAAAAATCAATTTTTTTTTCAATCTAGTCTCTTCAGTGCCCGACGTTTTAACAAATTATTTCAGGGTTGTATATTTTAACCACGTTTTTGTGCGGCTCAGAATGATAAAAATATGTCTCTTTTCATCTTTTGTCTTTTGTCTTTTTTTTTTTTTTTTTTTTTTTCTTTTTTACTTTTGCAGATCCCCTACCCACTTTAGAATGATCAAAATAGTTTTAAAAACAGCGTATATGCAGGAACTTTTATTGGTCCATATTTTGTATTTTTATCTTAACTTTTTCGAGTTTTTTTTTAACTGCAATGTGTGATACCCACCGTATTGCATTCTACAGCACTGAAGGCTAGGCATCATAGCGCATCTACATTAATTTGTATAATAATGCTGATCATCCGATAATTTACCTTTTGTGTGCACACACACACACATATATATATATATATATATATATATATATATATATATATTTATATATATATATATATATATATATATATGCACACAAAAGGTAAATTATCGGATGATCAGAATTATAGTTATACAAATTAATGTAGATGCGCTATGATGCCTAGCCTTCAGTGCTGTAGAATGCAATACGGTGGGTATCACACAGTATAATATATGTATAATATATATTATAATATATATATATATATATATATATATATATATATATATATATATATATATATATATATATATGTATATATATATACGTATACGCACACACACTATAATCACATTTTATTGTTTGAGTGCATTCCAAAATATCTTTGGAGTTTGCGTAGTTGTTAAGCTTGCCATTACAAATAACACTGCATATAAATAACTATTATGCAAAAATATTATCATCAAATTTTCAGTCTGCATTTTTTTTTTTTTTTTTTTTTTTTTTTTTTTGATTCACATAATGTGTGTTAGCGATTATCGTGCTACACCGACCCCAGTCCCAGCCAAGACATTGTCTTATCGACAGCTTAGGATTTTTCAATTAGGTTAGTAGTTGACCGACTGATATGCAAACTAAACGGTCGTATAAATTAAAATATTAACATAAAGTAAAAATGAAATGTTTCTTTGTCATTTGTGTAAAAATTACATAGAAAAAAATGTGAAATTTCACAGTTATACGTTAGGGTAACTGGGTAGGATATCTTCAAATATATATATATATATATATATATATATATATATATATATATATATATATATATATATATATATATATATACATATATATAAAAAATAGAGAGCTGAGCTAGAGAGAGAGAGAGATAGCGAGTTAGTGACAGAGAGAGAGAGAGAGAGAGAGAGAGAGAGAGAGAGAGAGAGATGGTTGGATCCAGGAATTCTGATTTGGACGGGGGGGGGGGGGGGGGAATGCAATCCTCAAAAAGGCGCCGCAGTCCATAAGTTGTATTTAAGATGTTCTCACATGACGTCATACTGCATGCACTTAGTGGCCATTTTGGAGCAATGAGTTATGTATAGGGTGTTTTTACATGAAGTCATACTACATGCGCTTAGAGGCCATATTGTAGCAATTAATTATATAAGGTGTTCTCACATGTCGTCATGTGCTTAGTGTCCATATTGGAGCCGAAGTAAAATATGTAATTTTTGTGTTGTATTTATGTCTTTTAAGAGTGTATGCATTCATTTTAAAGTCAACGCCATGTTAGATATAGCTCAATAACATGGGCCACATAGGAAAAATAACGCATTTTGTCATTTAAAAAATACTAAGCAATATTTTGGAGAGCATTTGATGTTGTAAATAGACAGAATTTTAAGTATGTGAGAAAAATTATAAAAATTAACTGATTTTCTTCAATTATAATAATAATAATTCAATTTTGCTGCACAAATGTTATTTATTATTGCTCCAGTATGGCGTCGAAGCGCATTTCTTTTTTTCTTTATAGACACACTATATTATACTATTAATAATTATATACTATTATATTATGAACAATGAATGAATGAATGAATGAATGAATGAATGAATGAATGAATGAATGAATGAATGAATGAATGAATGAATGAATGAATGAATGAATGAATGAATGAATGAATGAATGAATGAATGAATGAATGAATGAATGAATGAATGAATGAATGAATGAATGAATGAATGAATGAATGAATGAATGAATGAATGAATGAATGAAAATGATAAAAATTGTATTGCTGTAAGCCCGTATAATTACAATAACAAAATGGCGGATGCCCCTGTAGATTGGTAGATAGGCTTTTTGTTGCACATTCTACTGTCAGTTTGTAAATAAAGTCCACTAGACGACGCTATGCAAGTCAGTACCAAACTTTACAAATATGAAGTAAACTGTGAAGCAAAAAGCCTACCTACAAATTTTACAGGCGCTCCTCGTGTTTTATTAAAAAGCAATTATTATTTATTTAAATTATTGTTTCCAATTGCAGTAAAAATAACGGCAATTGCGTAATTTATTTGTTACGTCAATATTATAAAGATGAATTTTTATTTGTTGATCGATTGTTATATTATTGATTTCTTTTTAACATTTTTGTATAACGACTTGTACGATATTTATTTAATAGGGTATATGCACGTGACGTCATGTGTAATGCACTTGGAGGCGCCATACTGGAGTAGTGAATAACATTGCTCAGCATAGGACAAACTTTGTTTAAGGCAATATTCTTTGGAAAATCATGATTCGAGTTATGTTTTTGTTATTTTTATTTTTCTCACATACTTGAGATAGTAATTACAGTATCATATAGTATAGTAATACAGCATCAATGATCTCAAAAATATTGCATAGTGTTTTCAAACTGACAAAATGAGTTATTTTCATATGCCAACCATGTTATTGAGTTATCCAACATGGCGTCCACTTTAACATGAATGAATACACCCTATAGTAAATACCATTTTAGTTCTCTAGCATTTACATTTAATGATTTTTTATATTTTATTTTTATTTTAATCTTAAACTAGATGACTCTTAATATTTTATTATTTTGTCTGGAAAAATACACACCTTTTTTTTTTCTTAAATTTTAAAGCTTGTTTTCAAGAATTCGCTTAATTGTTGTGCTTTTGGCTACTTTTTAATAATAAGAATAATTTTACTTAAGAAACATACACGCCAGCTTTCAGCAAAATATTACAAGTTTTCGAATAGGAGTTTTACAGCATAAATTTACAAATACATGACGAGATCATGTAAAAAAAAAAAATAATAATAATAATAATAATAAAAATAATAATAAATAAAAATTAAAAAAAAAATGCAAAAAAAAAAACAAGAAAGAAAGAAAGAAAGAAAGAAAGAAAGAAAGAAAGAAAGAAAGAAAGAAAGAAAGAAAGAAAGAAAGAAAGAAAGAAAGAAAGAAAGAAAGAAAGAAAGAAAGAAAGAAAGAAAGAAAGAAAGAAAGAAAGAAAGAAAGAAAGAAAGAAAGAAAGAAAGAAAGAAAGAAAGAAAGAAAGAAAGAAAGAAAGAAAGAAAGAAAGAAAGAAAGAAAGAAAGAAAGAAAGAAAGAAAGAAAGAAAGAAAGAAAGAAAGAAAGAAAGAAAGAAAGAAAGAAAGAAAGAAAGAAAGAAAGAAAGAAAGAAAGAAAGAAAGAAAGAAAGAAAGAAAGAAAGAAAGAAAGAAAGAAAGAAAGAAAGAAAGAAAGAAAGAAAGAAAAATAGGTAGTGCTACTTTTAAAAAGTGAAATTCATTGTTACCATAATGATAATTATAGTAAAAACAAACTTGCATGTAGAATTGCATAAATTATAGAATATATGCATTTTAGAATAAAAATACAATTTTTTTTAAATTTTTATTTCTGGGTATTCTTGATGCAAATTAGACCAAAATGTTGGAATATGGATTATGGAGGACTGAAGTTTTCTGTAATTTCTGACTCTCTCTCTCTCTCTCTCCCTCTTTATTTTAGATATTTTTGCTGTAGATAGGCAGACGGTATGTCATAAGACAGTAAAAATAGAAAAAAAAATCTGTTCGTTTAAAAAATAAATTATCAACTTTGCTAAATAAGGTTATTAATTATTATGCATATAGGTTCAGGTACTTCAGGTATTTACTTTTTTTTTAAATTTAAGCTTTATATTAAATTTAAGTTATAATAAAGATTTAATTTTGATCATTCCCATTAGGCCACAACCGCCAAACCTTTCCCTTCAACTTTCAACTTCAACCCTTCATCCTATACCTCCTATCTCCCCCGTACTCGAATGCTAGAACATTATGAGGAAATCGACAATTCCATAAATAACCTTCAATAAGTGCATACTGAGTGCATCTTGATTGCAAGGAGAATCAAAGTACAGTAGCAAAAAAACAAAATAAATAAATAAATAAATAAATAAATATTTTAAGTAAATTGCTTTCTATCTGCATAGTTATATCGTATGTTATAATTTAATGTGTATCAAGGGCGGATCTAGGAATTTTGTTTGGGGGGGGGGGGCGACACCAGGGAAATTTTTCCAGTTTGGGGACGGGGGCCCGCCGCAGGCGAAAAATTTTTTAGGGACACGCCCCTTTTTGGGAAAAATGCAAAAATAGTATACTTGAGAAAATAACTTTAAAATTATTTTAGTTTAATTTTTTTAATTTTTTTATCGCGTTTTTTTCCCACCCTTATTTAATGACATTGGAAAATATGTGCAAATTGTTAACTGAAACCTTCAAAAAAAAAATAATAATAATAAAATTAAGAATGCTCTTTTTTTTTTTTTTTTTTGTATTTCATATTTTTGAAATTCCAAATCTATGTTTTAAATTTTATCTCATTACAGAGCAACCACAAGAATTTTTGCTTAATAAACGATTAGCAAGTCGTTATATTTTAAATGCCAAAAATAATGCACCTCAATTTAATTTAAAAATTGAGCTCGTATAAGAAAAAAAATTATCCATATAGGCCCGGGGTCTAATTTTTATCATGCAAATGAAATTTTCGCATAAAATTGTCAATTTAGACTGAATTTGTCACATACAGAATTTTAAGAACCTTATAAAATAATAAGACTTTTGAACAAAGATTTGTTCAAAACAATACACATAAAATTATAAAAGCAAGATCATGATACATTAGATTTAATGGAGCTCATCGCTGTTTAGCGCGCGGGGATAGCTAAGAGTCCCCTAGTTTAATATTACGCTGATGAAGAAAAACACGTCTTTTGCGATTTTTGAGAAACTACTCCACCGATTTCGGAGAAATTAGACATACTTTTGCACGTGCTTTTATAGATATCTAAATGTCAAAGATTTTTTTTAGCCCAATAGCCTTTAATCTGTGATTAATAAGATTAAAAAATAATAATAATAATAAAAACGCAGAACTCCTTGAAAAGTTCAAATTTATTTGAAAGAGTTCGTTTCTTGCAAGAGGTCCATTTTTGTTATTTTGCTCATTTTTCCTCACAAAGTAGTTTATTAGGGAGGGATGCGCGGGGGGGGGGGGGGGGCGAAAAAAGTATTATGTAGCGGTGTATTTTTATTGTTATCATTTTTATTAAGTTCAGGTTGCTGTACCCAAAAATGAAATTTAAAAAATTGTATCTCAAAAACTATCGTCACAAAATTGAACAGAGCAACAAAGTGTTGGAAAATCTCCTTTGCTAATACGAATTTACAGTGGTTTAAGAAAATACTAAATAAGATAACTTTTAATGAAAAATAACTTTCAGATTTTTTCCAGAACGCATTGCCGAGAAAAAAAAACACAAATTGACCCATTTTAATTTTAATATATTATGCAATCTTCAATAATTTTTTTCTTTGAAAAAATGTCGTTAAATTTGTTTTAAATCTCAAATTCATTAAAAGAATAGATCTGCAGATTACGCTGGTATTAATTGTTGAGAAGTTGATCAATTTAATTTTGCACACGGTGAGCTTGAAATTTCGTATCTATAATATACACGCTAAAGGGGGCTTATTTGCGGAAGATTTAATTTGAGCTGAAACTTGGAGTTTAGAGAATTTAAGTTCTTTGGTTCATTTAAGCTAAAAAAAATGTCATATTTGAGTGTTTTGTCAAAAATGCTACCCTAAAGTAAGACCTTAATAAATAAAAAAATGAATTATGTATTATAGGTAAATAAGAAAAGAGCGCTGTAGCTGCGATTTTTTATTTCATTTTTTGGAGATAATTTTTCTTTTCTTTCCTTTCCTTTCCTTTCCTTTCCTTTCCTTTCCTTTCCTTTCCTTCCTTCCTTCCTTCCCTTTTTTTTTTTTTTTTTTTTTTTTTTTTTTTTTTTTTTTTTTTTTTTTTTTTTTTGCTTTCTTTCTCTTGCTTTTTTGTCTTTTTTCCTTTTTTTTTTCCGCCCACGTGGACCGTTTGGGGGGGGGGGCGATCGCCCCCCTCGCCCCCCCCCCCCTGGATCCGCCCTTGATGTGTATATTATTAGCTAAGATTACTGTAGTGTAGTTCATATTTATATGATTCATATAAAAAAAATTATTGATTTAATATTATTTAAAATTATTAATTAGTATTATTTTTAATTATTTTGATTTATGTAATTATTTATTTATTTTTAAACTGGTATACCTTTTGTTCACAATAAGCCAAATTGTAAAAGTATTTCTATTATTTTGAAATTTTTTGTGTCATTCCTAAGTTCTGATTTTTACTCACTAGATGGCGTATGCATGCATTACGAAACATTGTCTTCCTTGCCTCATCAACGAAAACCGCGGGAAATAAACAGCTGGTCCTGATTTCTAGCAGGAGACACTTCATCAGCACTTCATACCAAAGTACAGTGATAATTATGTAAGTTGTGCAAATTTATTGTAGATTTTTGAGTAATTTAGGTATTAAATTTTTTGTGATAAGGTTAAATATTGTATTAAGTTAAGTATGGTTCATAAAAACTCGGGCGGATCCGCTAAAGTTCGGCGGCGTTGATCGCGGTGACTTATAGCATAGCGTACATACGTTTTTTTTTCTCATCTAATAATAATAATAAATTTCTCTATCTATATAGCGGCAAATGTACTGTACGTACGGTGGCTCGCTAATCCTTTAAACAAAATATAATAAAAACTTATATTAGTAATTCTATCTTAATTTATTTATAAATAACTTTATTCTTATTATTTTAACAACATCTGCATCAATTAAGCCCATAAAAAATCCAATCATGCATATGGGCATTGGGCAGTTCTACTATAAGGAACGAATACTTTCCTACATCCGTATTTGTTCCCATCACTTGTATCTTATCATGATCCTTTCTAGCTACGTAGTTTGATTTTGTGATTTTCTTGTTCTCCACATCCCCTATTGCCTTTTTGCACAATACATTGCACCAGCATTGCACAAACAAAGCCTATCTTTTCTTCCTCCTAGTACATACTCAGCTGTTCCCATCCAAGATATTCAACTAGCTTAGCACCTGCTACCGGATTTAATTTCAATAAAATTAAATCTGGTAGATTTACTAATAGTTTAACGTTATAATTAATTACTGTAGGGCTCTGAAAATTTTATCATAGGTAGCTGTTACTATTAACTTTTAAATGTCATCATAAAGTATCGAAGTTTTCTTTTTAGATTTTGAGATATGATATAGATATGCTAGTTCTCGGCCACTTAAATGTCTAGGCCACTTTTCAGCCACTTGTGATTTTAAAATTATTCTAGGAGACATAAGCACTTGAAATTCTGTCACACTATTGACAAATTTGTTTGGAACTAGGAAAACAAATATTTAGCTTTCTGAGTTTTTTTTTTTTTTTTTTTTTTTATATATAACCTTTCAAAGTTCAAGAGGCTGAAAAGTGGAGGGTGGCCGAAATGTGGCATGCCTACCATATATACATACATGCTGTCCTAATACAACCCTTAAACCATTTCTGTTTGTATATGTAATAAAAACAAGGATAGGAAAGAGAAACCAACAAGCAGTGCCTTACTTAGCACGATGAGTTGCGTAGCTTGGTGAAAGTCTTGATGGCACAGGTTACACAAAGTTTACTAAGAATTTTCAACGGCAACAGCCCTCTTTTTCAGTTGCTTAATATCAAGCAAGTTGCCTTCACTATACTTCAAGCAACTGAAGAAGAAGGCTGTTGCCCTCGAAACATCTTAGTAAACTTGTAAATATTTGTGTAACCTCTGTGTGACCTCCAAACTTTCACCCAGCTACATCGTGGTAAGTAGAATAAGAATTAGAATAACATTGATTTTTGTATCTTCATGTAAGAATTATGTGAATTTACAAGACATTGTGAATACATAGGCCTTCACAATTAAACTGTTGACTTGCAAACAGGCAGCTGTGTACTTGCAACTAACGTGTTATGTTTTATTTCACAGCTGTATGGTTAACTGCTGAGGAGAGCAGGTTTTACAAGATGGTCTCAATGCCAAGGAGATGGGGTACGTAGTTAAATTGATTGCAAAGAAATGTTTGTATTACTGTAGTTAAGATTAATCATTTGAATTCACATTTGTGAATTATTAATATGTTAGGGATGATGTTTAAAGAAATATATACCATCGAGGCTAGGAATGATAACTTTGAAAGGAAATGCTAGGAGAAACCAGTGATGGCCTTACCATATATAGTGAAGAGATTCCCTTAGTTGGGTGACAAATCTTGCTAGCACACATATAAAAAACTAACACATTGGAAATATTTCAGCAATAAACTCCAAGAGAGATGAATACATAACACACTCTATCTCTCTTTTAGTTTATTGCTGAAATATATTTTCTATGATTTAATGTTTTATATCTGCTAGCTTTTTCACCAAACGATGGGACTTTCTTCACTATGGTAAGACCTTTGCTAGTTGCTGATAGCATTTGCTTTCAAATTTATTATGTGATGTTTAATGATTAAAAGGATAGGAGAAACCAGCAAGCAGTGGCTTACTTACCACGATGCATTAGGTCCTTATTAACTTGATGGCACAGGTTACATACATATTTACAAGTGTAACAACATGCTTTCAATAAATAACATAAGCATGTATTAATTATTACAAGTTTTGAGGGACACAGCCGTCTTCTTTAGTTGTAAGGCACTGAAGAAATGGGCTGGCTTGATGAGGGGGCTGTTGCCTTTGGAACTTGTTAGCTAGTACGTAACTTGAAAATATTTGTGTACCTGTGCCTGCAAGACTTTGACCAAAGTACGGACCTCATCATGGCAAGTCGCTGCTTATTAGTTTCGATCTTGTTGCAAAAAATAAGGCGTATCTTGTATTTTGTTAGGGGAATAAGCAAAAGGCATATCTCGTTTTTTGTCAGTGGAAGCAAAAGGTCTATCTCGGGCGCCATCTCCATAACGTTTGGGAACCTTTTTTTCGCAACAAGATCGGTTTGTCCTGTTTTTTCTTTGATTATGGTCCAGAACCAGTTGTTGGCAGATAGGTTATATGACAACTTAAAAAAATTACTATCTCCTCAACCAAGTTTTTTTGAAATCCTCTAGATCTCATCAAACCCTGAGGACGTCACCATCATAGTATGATGGAGGATCAGGGGCATCTATTTTTGTTTTGCAATGGTTGAGTTTTCATGTGTGCCTTGGTTGTGTTGCCAGGAGTCTGAGATCAGATTGAAATTCATCAGGGCCAAGGAGAAGGTGACTGAACACCACAAGAAGCTGGAGACGGCTAAGAAGTCGCTGGCCCATGCTTAGTAAGCTCAGGAGGCTCACATGGAGGACATCACTGAGCTGAAGAGAGAGAGAGAGAGAGAGAGAGAGAGAGAGAGCTGGACGAGGTGGAGAAGAAGAGGAGGACACCTTGGCTGAAGAGCGTCAATCTCAAGGTAGTTATTGTTGGCATGTATTAGGTTCAGTATAAAATAAACTACCGTATACTGGTAAAAAAAAAAAAAAAAAAAAAAAAAAAAAGGAAAAGCCATTGTAGTTAGGATAGGACTAATAATAAATAGAAGAATAGAAATAGCAGCGCTAGCCTTACCTATACTTACCACAGTAGAAGTTGTATGGAGAGGTCGAGGTCTCACGTCGCAGACATTTTGGTTATGATGTTTGTATAACGGAGATTTCGTTATCACAATTAATGATTGATAATGTGATTAAAATATGACGAGAGCTGTCAGTTATAAACATTTTTATAACTGTGTGCCACATGAGACCTTGATGACCTCTCCATACAACTTCTACTGTTATAAGTAAAGCATGGTATCTCTTTCCTTTTTCTTTAGTATTGCATGATGTTTGGTTATTACTGTATTATTATATATTTGCTGTGTATAAAGCAGTGTGTTAGCTAAAGTATTCCCTTAGTTGATGCTTTGTTTTGCCCAGGTCGTGACGTGCACTTGGAGGATGCCCAGGTGATCCAGTACCATCGCTCAAGGAAGAGACTGGACGTCAGTTGGCACTTCACCTGCAACAGCTGGACTCAGTGAACAGAGAGACTGATCAAGATAGACTGGACAACGAGGCTAGCAAGAAGGTGGAGATTGAGAACAGGATCAAGCAGATAGAACGAGGAGAATGAGGCGGAGATACGTCCTGACAAACTGCAGAGCATATCAGGTGAGTGGTATAGTGTACCCGCCTTATCTAGTGTTGGATATGAGAAATATTAGAGAAAAGTACTAGAAAAATATTTGTATCCTACTTAGCCTTTTTTACTATTGATATTTCTGTACTGGCCTCACCAGAGCTTTTGGCACTAAACTACAAGAGTGTGTGTGACTTTGCCAGTCCTTACAGACTTTGAGAAATACTATAAATGATCTGTAAGGAGGGACAGGAGACAGTTTTTCTTGCCGTTTATTGCTGAAAGTTCTCCAATAAGGGTTAGTTTGTATATCTGTGCTAGCAAGATGTGTCACCAAACTATGGGACTCTCTTTGCAATGGTAAGACCAGTGTATGGTTTTCTAGTCTCCTAGCATTTTATTGCAAATTTATCTTACCTGACTGCAATGCCCTTACTTTTGCCTGTGGTTTATAATTGATATAGTGCGAGCATGTTAGATGTTAGCATGATGCAGAACCAATTTTCAGTGATGTATGTACTTTGTTGTTCAGGTCTGGTGACGCTGCTCTAGAGGAGAACCAACGTCTGCGCAGAGAACTGGAGAACAACGTGGGGTCCAGCAAGGAGAAAGTGATGGAGCTGCAGCGAGAGCTGGAGAGCGTGGTAGAGCAGCTGGGTGGCACCACAGTGGACAACCATGAGGAGGCCAAGAGGAAAAGAAGCAGAAGATTGTGGAGAACTTCAAGAGACTGGTGCGTCAAACTCGATAAACATTTCATTTTTTTTTTTTTTTTTCACAATAGAGCTGAATAGAGCTTTGGCACTTCATTTCAGTTTTATGTTAAACTATACTGTCTCATTTCTAACTAGATTATTAGGCCACTCCCCCATGTCAATCAGCAATACCACATTTCTAATCATACCAATGTCCTTTACATGTCTTCCGACTGCGGCTGATTTTTTAGACACTAGTTAAATTTCCCTCTCTACAGGAAAAACTGTGAGATATTTAGTGACATAATAATGCTGTTCGTAGACCCTGTTTTCTCTGCTCCTAAAATGACCATCACCTTTGGTTATTCAAATGAAATGCGTATTTTTTGGTGCAAGAGAACAGGGTTTACAAACAGCATTAATATGTGTATGTGTGAGGTTCCATCGCAGCACTTTTTTGTTTTATGGTTTTGAGGCCAAGATCACAAAAACATATCAAAAAAAAAAAAAAAAAAAAAGAAGAAGAAAAAAAAAGTTTTGTCTTCAGTTTTGTTTTTATATAAATTACTTTTAAGTTTAATCTATATTTTGTTTTTAAATAACAAAAATGTTATTTTTTATTATTATTATTTTTTAAATTTGTGTTAACATCACAAAAATTAATGGGTAAAAATTAAAATGTGTTTTTTAATTTAACCTTTTGTTAATTTATATATTTGTGTACATGGTAATAAAAATATGTAATCTAAAAAAAAAGTAAAAAATATTTTAAGTAAACTATGTATATTATGAGCTAAGATTACTGTAGTTCATTTATATGATTCATATAAAAAAATGATTAATTAAATATTATTTAAAATTATTATTTAGTATTATTTTTAATTACTTTGATTTATGTAATAATTTATTTATTATTAAACTGGTATACCTTTGTTCACAGTAAAAGTGTTTCTATTAGGTTAAATTATTTTGAATTTTTTTGTGTTATCCTAAGTTCTGATTTTTACTCACTAGATGGCGTATGCATGCATTACGAAACATTTTCTTCCTTGCGGCCGCATCAACGAAAACCGCGGGAAATAAACAGCTGGTCTTGATTTTTAGCAGGCGACACTACGTACCGAAAGTTATCCTCACAGTCATCCTAAAATTGCATAAAGTTGCAGTAGTGCCAACTTTAAAAAGTTATCACTAAAAGGTGACTAAAATGAACCAAATCCTGTGAGGATGTGAGGACTTTTTTCTATTTTTAAAACTTAATTTATTTTCTCAAACGTCAAGATTTTAGGAAGCACACTTCGGATTAAAAAAAAAATTATAAAAACAGGGAAATGCTATTTTTTTATTAATGAATCTTCTTTATCAGTTCATAAACTGTAAAAACACGAAGTTTCAAGAAAATCTACCGGTTTTTAAACATTTGACAGCCAAGGGAAATCAACTTAACGACTCAGAATAGTAGCCTATACATATATGTATATAGTCCTTCAAAACTGACTGTAAAAAGTTTAAAAACCGGTAGATTCTCTTTAAACTTTGTGTAATCAAAGATTATTAATATTCTTATTAGAATAATTAATAAAAAAATTACATTTATACTTTCTTCTATTTTTAAAACTTAATTTATTTTCTCAAACGTCAAGATTTTAGGAAGCACACTTCGGATTAAAAAAAATAATTTATAAAAACAGGAAAATGCTATTTTTTTATTAATGAATCTTCTTTATCAGTTCATTAACTGTAAAAACACGAAGTTTCAAGAAAATCTACCGGTTTTTAAACTTTTGACAGCCAAGGGAAATCAATTATAACTTAACGACTCAGAATAGTAGCCTATACATAAATGTATAGTCCTTCAACTGATTGTAAAAAGTTTAAAAACCAGTAGATTCTCTTTAAACTTTGTGTAATCAAAGATTATTAATATCCTTTTTTGAATAATTAATAAAAAAATTGTATTTATACTTCCTTCTATTTTTAAAACTTAATTTATTGTCTCCAACGTCAAGATTTTAGGGAGCACACTTCAGATTAAAATATATATATATATATATATATATATATATATATATATATATATATATATATATATATATAAAATGGAAATGCTATTTTTTTATTAATGAATATTCTTAATCAGTTTATTAACTGTAAAAATACAAAGTTTCAAGAAAATCTACCGGTTTTTAAACTTTTGACAGACTGACAGCCAAAGGAAATCAACTTAACGAATCATAGCCTATACATATATGTATAGTCCTTCATAACTGACTGTAAAAAGTTTAAAAACCGGTAGATTCTCTTTAAACTTTGTGTAATTAAAGATTATTAATATACTTTTTAGAATAAAGTATAAAAAAATAGCATTTCTACTTCCTTCTATTTTTAAAACTTAATTTATTTTCTCCAACATCAAGATTTTAGGGGAGCACACTTTAAATTTAAAAAAAAAATATATATATATATAAAAAATTGGAAATGCTATTTTTTTATTAATGAATCTTCTTTATCAGTTCATTAACTGTAAAAACACGAAGTTTCAAGAAAATCTACCGGTTTTTAAACTTTTGACAGCCAAGGGAAATGAACTTAACGACTGAGAATAGTATCCTATACATATATGTATAGTCCTTCATAACTGAATGTAAAAAGTTTAAAAACCGGTAGATTCTCTTTAAACTTTGTTTAATTAAAGATTATTAATATACTTTTTAGAATAATTAATAATAAAATAGCATTTCTACTTCCTTCTATTTTTAAAACTTAATTTATTTTCTCCAACGTCAAGATTTTAGGGAGCACACTTCAGATTAAAAAAAATATATATATATAAAAAAATGAAATGCTATTTTTTTATTAATGAATCTTCTTTATCAGTTCATCAACTGTAAAAACACGAAGTTTCAAGAAAATCTACCGGTTTTTAAACTTTTGACAGCCAAGGGAAATCAACTTAACGACTCAGAATAGTAGCCTATACATATATGTATAGTCCTTCATAACTGACTGTAAAAAGTTTAAAAACCGGTAGATTCTCTTTAAACTTTGTGTAATTAAAGATTATTAATATACTTTTTAGAATAAAGTATAAAAAAATAGCATTTCTACTTCCTTCTATTTTTAAAACTTAATTTATTTTCTCCAACGTCAAGATTTTAGGGGAGCACACTTCAAATTTTAAAAAAAAATATATATATATATATAAAAAAATAGAAATGCTATTTTTTTATTAATGAATCTTCTTTATCAGTTCATTAACTGTAAAAACATGAAGTTTCAAGAAAATCTACCGGTTTTTAAACTCTTGACAGCCAAGGGAAATCAACTTTACGAATCATAGCCTATAAACATATGTATATAGTCCTTCATAACTGACTGTAAAAAGTTTAAAAACCGGTAGATTCTCTTTAAACTTTGTGTAATTAAAGATTATTAATATACTTTTTTAAATAATTTAAAAAAAAAATAGCATTTCTACTTCCTTCTATTCTTAAAACCTAATTTATTTTCTCCAACGTCCAGATTTTAGGAAGCACACTTCAGATAAAAAAAAAAATTATAAAAACAGGAAAATGCTATTTTTTTATTAAGGAATATTCTTAATTAGTTCATTTACTATAAAAACACAAAGTTTGAAGAAAATCTACCGGTTTTTAAACTTTTGACAGCCAAAGGAAATCAACTTAACGGCTCAGATGATAGCCTATAGCTTTTATACATAAAAATCTTATTTTTTACTACACTGCCTGTGGAAAGTTTAAAAACCCGTAGATTTTCTTTAAACTTTGTATTTTTACAGTTAATGAACTGATTAAGAATATTCATTAATAAAAAAAATAGCATTTCCCTGTTTTTATATATATATATATTTTTTTTTTAATCTGAAGTTTTGTCACTAAAATCTGTCCCCTTGAAATAGTTTGATTAAATTTTAAAAATAGAAGGAAATAGAAATGCTATTTTTTTATTAACTATTCTACTAGATATATTAATAATCTTTGATTACACAAAGTTTAAAGAGAATCTACCGGTTTTTAAATTTTTCACAGGCAGTGTAGTAAAAAAAAAAAGATTTTTATATATAGGCTATATTATCTGAGCCGTTAAGTTGATTTCCCTTGGCTGTCAAAAGTTAAAAAACCGGTAGATTTTCTTGAAACTTCGTGTTTTTACAGTTAATGAACTGATAAAGAAGATTCATTAATAAAAAAATATCATTTCCATTTTTTTATAATTTTTTTTTTTTTTTAAATTTGAAGTGTGCTCCCCTAAAATCTTGATGTTGGAGAAAATAAATTAAGTTTTAAAAATAGAAGGAAGTAGAAATGCTATTTTATTATTAATTATTCTAAAAAGTATATTAATAATCTTTAATTACACAAAGTTTAAAGAGAATCTACCGGTTTTTAAACTTTTTACAGTCAGTTATAAAGGACTATACATATATGTATAGGCTACTATTCTGAGTCGTAAAGTTGATTTCCCTTGGCTGTCAAAAGTTTAAAAACCGGTAGATTTTCTTGAAACTTCGTGTTTTTACAGTTAATGAACTGATAAAGAAGATTCATTAATAAAAAAATAGCATTTCCATTTTTTTATAATTTTTTTTTTTTTTTTTTTTTAAATTTGAAGTGTGCTCCCCTAAAATCTTGATGTTGGAGAAAATAAATTAAGTTAAAAAATAGAAGGAAGTAGAAATGTTTTTTTTTTATACTTTATTCTAAAAAGTATATTAATATTCTTTAATTACACAAAGTTTAAAGAGAATCTACCGGTTTTTAAACTTTTTACAGTCAGTTATGAAGGACTATACATATATGTATAGGCTACTATTCTGAGTCGTTAAGTTGATTTCCCTTGGCTGTCAAAAGTTTAAAAACCGGTAGATTTTCTTGAAACTTCGTGTTTTTACAGTTAATGAACTGATAAAGAAGATTCATTAATAAAAAAATAGCATTTCCATTTTTTTATAATTTTTTTTTTTTTTTTTAAAAATTTGAAGTGTGCTCCCCTAAAATCTTGATGTTGGAGAAAATAAATTAAGTTTTAAAAATAGAAGGAAGTAGAAATGCTATTTTATTATTAATTATTCTAAAAAGTATATTAATAATCTTTAATTACACAAAGTTTAAAGAGAATCTACCGGTTTTTAAACTTTTTACAGTCAGTTATAAAGGACTATACATATATGTATAGGCTACTATTCTGAGTCGTAAAGTTGATTTCCCTTGGCTGTCAAAAGTTTAAAAACCGGTAGATTTTC